>VYXB01005000.1:1643115-1673938 GCA_013397135.1 Pachyramphus minor | reverse complement strand
GGACTCGCACCAGGGCCCCGTACGAGCGCGGTTATCGGACACACAACTGAACATTTGCAGCTCGTGGCGATGTGCGCCTCGAAGGAACACACCTCATCTTCCCCCAGCTCAAGGAATGAACCTGAACATCATCAATGGCGAAGTAAACATTCTAAATAAAAAAGTGATTTTAAAGTCACACAGGAGGTGGTTTGGGTGCTCGTTTAAGCAAGTATTTCTTAAATTAGCTAAAAACAATTAAAAAGTTCGTGCTAAAAGCAAAATGTTTTCCTGCTTTTACAGTACCTTGCTAGGTAGAAATAAGTAGTCACAGGAGATTTACACTAGCTTAATAAAATTAATCTAAAATTACACTGTCTTTAAAGGTGGCTTTAGAAAAATCAGTATTATATAAAGCTTAATAGAAACATGTTCAGATGTTTAATTAAAGCATTAATTAAACCAAAAGCAGATTGATATCCCCTGGAGAAAGAAAGTTCCTTTTTTTTCAGTGTATCTCAACATTTTGTTCAGGAGTTCTCAGCATGGCCATGCCAACTGCTCCTGGGAGGTGACCGAGGTGGTGTTGGACAGAGCCAGTCCCGCTGAGCTGCGGGCACAGCACAGCCCGGCTGCTGGAGGGACACACTGCTGGCAGGGACAGTCCCCGCGCTGTGTGGCTGCACCACTTTGAACTGCTTCATTTTAGGAAAACTCATTTACAAACTCAGAAGACACAGGTTACAACAAAGCATCATGTAATTGAGATTATAAAAGGGACTTGTTTTCCGTGAGGAAATAATACAAAGTTTTACGTCTCCTACGTAAACTATATGCCCTCCAAAACACATTTTTATGATCGATTGCATCATGAGCACTTTTGAAATATCCCTAGAATAAGCATTGTTGCTGAAAGCCAGCAGGGCAAAGCATCTTTCACAGAAGAGGTCTCACACTGAAGGACGCTGGCTAGTCAGAACAGAATTAATTTTCAGAAAGGATAAAGCCTGAGCACCACCACTCTTAGCCTACTTTCCTAGGGAAATCACTTGCAGACAACAACACTCCTCTTGGGGATGGATGAGTTTTCTTAGCAAATCACAAACTTATTTGCCAATTTCATCCAAGGAAAATGAGATCCCATTCATGCATTTCATGGAATCAAGGACTAAAGCAGAAAAAAAGGAGACTGTTAGTGCACCCACTGAAGAAGGGACTAGTTAAGGCCAATTTTTATCAGCGACCAAAGAACCCAGACACAGGACATAAAGCCAGGGGAAGGTAACTTTAGGTAGTTCCCTTTTGGCAGGGCAATTTCTGGTGTTCTGCCCACCACCGGAAGCTGGAATCAGCAATCTGTTTTATACAGCCCTTTGTGAACATTTCCTCATCTCCAAAGTTTCACAGGAGCCAAGAAATAATTGCACTAATGTAATCAAAAGCCATATAACCCATAGATAATGTTTACCATTCTAAAATTGCTTGAAAGAATTTAACTGAAGTCTGACTACAGCCATTCATCAGCCAGTCCCAGATGGGCCTCTCACGCATGAGATTTCTCCTGAACACTAATTCCCTGCTTGGCACTGAAGGGAACAGGTTCTGTCCTTCACACAGCTAATGGACCATCAGATGATGCATTTTGGGGAACTAAGATGACAGAGAAGACCAATTTAAAGAGGAAAATCACAGCTTTAAGAATAGTATGAATGCTTTATACCAGATACATATAGAACTACACTTTGAATTATACGGAAAAAAGTTTCATTCCTTAAATCAGTAGAGTGATAATACAGCATTTTTTAAGGTTTTAGGAATTAAAAAACTTCAGAGTTGAAGTTCTATTTTGAATTCTGTTGTAGCCTCATTATAGGTGGACTCTTGTATGAAGACAATGGTGAATACTAAAGTATCTCCCTCCTCATATATCACCATTATTATTTTCTCCAACAATAACTGCAGAGCACATCAGATTAATTTTCATTTGGGAATACAATTGTGGGCAGTCTCCTTGTCATATGTATTTATAATTTCACTATAATTAACATAAATATTTCTGTTAGAAATAAGAGAGTCTTGCAAGTGCTCTGTTCACAGAACTACTGACTGACTACATTTAATGTTCTTTTTACATGAATCATTTAGGATTAAGCTCCACAAAACAAATCTCATCCCCCATAATTTGCCCTTATGTGTCTCTTAACATAGGAAAATCTGGGGGAGTTGATTCAATTACTGGAGATATTTGACTATCCTTGTTATTCTGTCTCAGAAAAAAAAAAAAGGAATTAATAATGTGACAGTGTTACTCTATATATCATATTGCTATTTTGACCATACAGTGTTTCCATGAAGACATGCAAATATATAAGGCCAGATGACTTCAAGAATGGTACCCATGCTTTTGATGAACCAGTTTGCATTATCTCATCTGGTCCCCTCTTTCATCATGCATGGATGAGCTCTCTTATGCACCCACATGGTTTTGACATTGTCACATACAGATACTTCTTGCAACTCTGTAGCTTCCAGATGCTACAGAACAGCACAGCATCACATTCAGGATCATGTCCAACAGGAATTTTATGACTCTGCACTCAAAATAGAAACTAACATAGAGAAATATGTATGTTGTACCATGTAGAAGGTTGTTCTCTATAGGTCTCAAGTTTAGAGCTAAAGTACATTTCAAAGACAGAGAATTTCTTAGGTTTAAGATTTAACTTATTTTTTTGAAGAGGGGTTTACTTTCTAAGCAGCATACTTATGTTTTCAGTTCTTCTGTGCTTATCCAGCACCAGTTATAACTTACAGAGCCATAATTCTACTACAGCTGCAGGTCCTGGAGACCTGGAATGTGTCAAACAGAGCCTTCTGAATGAAATATGACCTTAAATCAAGTTTCAACAGCTTATAAAACCAGAGAACATAAGAAAGGCCATGCTGCCCAGAGCAAAGGTCCACCTATCCCAGTAGCTTATTTCCAAAAACCAGCCCAGTATAGTGTCTATTCCTTCCAGTTTAATCTCTCATATGTTCTCCATGTAGTGACTATTCAGTGGGATTTTGGCCCTGTGCCCATTCCTGGTATTGCATCATTTCCAGACTAATGAGAAAGATCAATCATTAGCCAGTACAGGACATTCAGGGAAGTATGTAAGAAACAGGCATGAGCAGAGTCATCTGACATATTCACCCTTCTGCCAATAATAAAATTAATAATTTCTTGGGCAAGAAGTTGTATTTGATTATCGTTCTTAATGGCTCTTGAGGGCTCATCCTTTATGAATTGCTTCAGTTCACACTGAACTACTTTAACTACTCAGCAGCTGTACTTGTAGGGATCATGACAAAAGAGTCATCCAGGAGTGAAACATTTTAATTCTGTCACTGGCATAAACATACTCCATGAGGGAGACTCCTTTAAAGGCAGTAAAGGAGATGCAAGTCTTGATGTGGAAGATTTGTGTTTGTTCACCATCAAGTATAGGATAAATATATTGCCAATGAAAGCACTAAGGGCCAAGTTTGAGGTCTGGTAAATATGAGCTTTTAGTCCCTTTACATTCCACACATCACCTTATCTCTAGTTGTAAATCTCAGGTTTTACAAGATGGGACATACTGTGATTAACCCATAGTTTCATGGTTAGTTTGCTACCATATGCAAGCTGTTGCCTCTTGGTTGTTGGGCAGACCCCAGAATGGTTAAAGGTCACTGTATCTCTGCCTTTACCTTAGTAGGACTCAGGGTCTTCTATCCAGATTCTTACGTTCATGAAACTTGCAGGGATGTACTATTTTTGAGACAAGTACCTTCTGTTAAATTGAATTAAAATTGGAAAATACATTTAAAAGTTATTGGAAAGACAAACAAATGAATTGCTAATGCAACCACAGAAACTTATCTTCTATAAACTAACAGCAGAATAAAAGCAGTTATAAAAGGTTCTTGCCATAATATTGCTCTGATTGAAGTCGATGGATATGAAGCTATTGGCTTCAAAAGAGGACCAAAGTACAGCCCGTCCAGTGTCCCTTCAGAACTACTTCCAGCAGAAATGTCACAGCCTGTCAAAATAATTCATATTACATGCAGAAATTTTTCATTATGCTCCCTAAGAAAAATGGTTCTTTCAAAGTTGAGAGCTTTCTCTTCTAACATTGTTTTGTATTAATCCCCTCTTTTTCAAACCGCACAAAAATTTAAATTAGTCGTATAGCTCAAGGCAATTCCGAAGTTTACGTTCATTGTTGATGGTGATTGAAGTGATGGTTGGAGACCTGAGCAGCTGCATTGCCACCAGGGTCCTGGCTCATGACTGAAAACTGAAGGGTTGCTGAGCCCAAGCTGAAGTGCAGAACTATGTTCTTTTATCTCTGGGAGGCAGGAATTACTGTACAGTTTGCAAATTTCTTTCAACCTCAGACTCATTTTAAGGTTTCTGAAAGGCTACTGTTGTATAAATAATTCTGAATACTGCCTTCCACTTCACAGCTTTAAATACTACAACCCCTGGTTTTATTTTTAATGTTAAGGAAAACATTTTAGCAGCACAAATAGAGAACTTGCAGCAGAATCTTGCCCTCCTGAACCATCTCAGAGTTTTAGGTTTGTCGTCAGTGGAGCTCTGATTTCCTTTCTGGGCTTTCAACTCAGACAGTAATGGAGTAACTTTGTATAGGTCACTTTAATTTTCTTTATCTCAGTTGCCTCTCATGTAAAATAAGACTAGACAACCTCACTTAAAGGCTTGCCAGAAGAACTAAACTATAAGATCTTCAAATGAAACATGTAATAAAAAAGATTTTAAGTAATTTAACATTTAAAACTAGAACTGTGTAATATTCTGCATACCTATATGACTATATTTTAATTTTAGGATTGTAGGATAGATATATATCAAAAAAACCTTGGATAACTTATACAACTTACTACTAGGGATATACTATCTTCATTTAAACAAGCTAATAATTTTAATCTAAAACCTCATTATTGCTATTTGATACATGAAGATTTAAAGAGACTCTGTCCTACAACTTATTTAAGTATATTTTCAAACCTTATGAGAAATAAATTTAAAAATTATTGCTTGTAGATATATCATTAGAATATATACATATAACCTGCACTTCCTAACAGCTTTACAATACTTAAAAAATATCTTAAGTTTTTATTACCTGTGAAAGCGAGGACTTCCTAATTTTTTTTTTTAATGCAGAGACCATAAATTTAACTGGTTTTCTATCTGCAATTCCACGCACCAATTCTCTGATCATGTTTTAAAATACGCATTCCTTTCAATAGGAAACAGTTTCTATGTTTCCACTTTCTACCTGATACTATAAAAACACTATAAAACATGTTGCAACTCTATATCAATGTAGCCTTTAAACTCTCCTTAAATCAAGTAACAAAAGAGGGACTATTAGAATATCAGTGAAGTGGGACCTGCTTGCTGCAGAGAGGTGGTGTTTGCTGGGTATTTTTGGCTTTATGCTGAAGTTATGTAAGATTATATTGCATTTTGATGGTTAAACCAAAATGATAAAATAGCATGAGGTATGTATATCTAAAAATGAAAATGGTTTACTCCTCAGTCTGTGAGACAAGGCCATTTCTTGGGCAACCCTAACCAAGAAGGAAATTCTTTTCATAGCACATTTTATAGCTAGTTGGGCATTTGTAGCTTATAATTAAAATAAAACATAGCTCTTTATTATGAGTTATTACTTATTTGTATTTCACATTTTCAGAGCATATTTTTCACCTGTCCACTACAGAACACACAATACCAAAACAGCTTTTAACTGTTAAAAGGAGGACTCCAGCTTTTCTTTCTTTTTCCATAGGAGATGCTTAATTTTGATTGATAAGAAAACAGTTTTAAGAAGTCTACAAGAGCTTTCTTGAGACAAGAGAAGTTTCCTGTGGTATTGCTTGTCAGACTACCAGTTAATGATAAGACAGTGATACTTTGGTATGGAAGCAACTCTACCTGCCATGACACAAGATAATACCTTCATATCATAATATTCTTGTGACCTGCTCAGTGGCACCTTCCTGGTCTGACTGAGCTCTGCTGTATCTGGGTGGCTGCTCATCCCCACATGTTGTTTGATTTGTTGACCTTCTGAGGCCCCTTTCAACATGAATTATCCTGTGATCCTATGGTTCTTCATATTAGTTGGTTTAGTATTTCTCTTAAGCCCTCACACCAGAGGAACTGCACATGAAAAACTGCTAGAGGTACACAGAGCTTCATCACAGGGGATAGAGGGATGATGCCTCTGACCTACAGTCAGCCTTTGGAAAGGTTAGCAATGAAATATTGGATAGTCTCTCAAATGTAGAAAAAAAAAAATCCAAACAATTTGTTTAGCATGATGTAAAGCCAAATTAAAAGTAGGACAGAAAGCTTTTGGGGGAATAGACACATGCTAAATAAAAGTGGCTGCTGCCACTGCCACCCTGCAGGGCCTTACAAGATATCATGGAATGTGTCAGTGTGATTTATTTTTATGAATTATTCCTATGGGCATGATGTATGTATTCTGTGAAGATTAAAAGGAGTTGTTTCTTTAGAGATACTACATTAAGAATCACCATAATGTTATAGTTTAATGTGGTAAAACAGAAGATCCCACTCACTGAACATAAATCAGTAGAACAGAATAAATATTGTCTACAAAATTCATCGCAGAACAATTCACAAGGCTGAGTACATTTTACAAAGTCAATGAAGTTTGAAATGAAACAGATGAGGCACTGAGCAAAAATATTTCCCAATTTTGATGCAATATATTCAGAAACACATTTCCTGTATTGTAGGATTTAATTTTCTTAATAATATCTGTTTGCTCTTCAAGAACTGACAAAGTGGTTCCCACTGTTGCTCACTTTTTTTCAAGTTACCTGTCTATCAGTTGTCTGTAGAGGCACCAGTTCCAGAAGACTTTGTAATTTCAACCCACACTGAACAAGACTATGAGTATCTCAGAAACATTATTTCCAGTGGGTTTTGCTTCTTTTTAGTAATATGTTGGGAAAGTCACACTACACTTGATACAGGGCTGCTCTGTAGGTTTCTAGACTAATTAATCACAGTAGACTATTTTCTGTGCAGTACAGAAGCTTCAAGAAGCACAAGGCCCAGCTGTTTCAGCACCAGAAAGCATTTAATGAGTGGTCTCCAGAGCCTGCACGGGTTGTCTGCGCTCTGACTGCACTTCCCAAGTTTCCACTGGAGTCCATGTATTTCTAACAGGTGCTGATTTTGATGTAGACAGGACTCCCCACACTTCCAGCCTCTGCTGGACAGAACAGCTCTCACTGGGTGCAGGAAGGCTGTCAGAATTCAATATGTTGAAAGCTTTAGGTAATACAGAAGATTTCAGTCCCGTGCATGAGAGGAGATGAAAATAATCCATGTTTCCACTTTATACATAAAGCAAATATCTATTTCTAAATAAAAAATATCTCATATCATTGATTTTGAAGATTATTTGTTCATTTAATTTTGTATATGTGCAGATAACTATTGTTATCTCATACATTAGGGTTTTTTTTTCCCTTCCTCTGTCAGAGTGTGTTGTGATTAGGGCAGACTTCTGGTTCTTAGAGATGTTTGGTCTTCATGATTAAATAAAAATTTTTGTGCCAGACCACTTATGCATGAGAATGTATTTAAACAACAGACAAGTGACATGCTTCCTTACATATATATTTATACAAATAAATGTTAACTATAGAACCAGGTACTTGAAAACTCATATTATAAAATAGTTGTTAAAATATTATTTATTAAATCAAAATTTGCTTTTAACAGATATCTGAACTACTTATTTGACTATAGAGTCTCTTTACTATAGATTTAAGGAGCTTCCTAAAGACATTCAAGGACACAAAAGCAAGAGAAATCAGGGGAATTGATTCTGTCACATTCTGGAGGCAGTTCTAAGGCAATTTATCACTTATGCAGGGACTTCAAAAGCTCACGAGCATTTGGAACACCATGTATCAGAAAGGAAGTAAAATTCATAAGTGACTCAAATGTTACAGAGGGAAGAGAATGATCCTGAGCACCTTAAAGAACAGTTATATGGGTCCAAAGGTGGATCTACAGTAACCGTGAAACTGGAAAATAGAAATAATGTGCAGATATTCTCCTGTCTTACCTACATGTTCCATCACTTTATATCATATGTGGGTAAAATAAAACTGTGGCTTAGAAATCACATCACAAAACCCACGTGTTCTGTGTCGGGGCCCTGAGTGCAGTGCTCAGCTCTCTCAGTAATTGTTCTGACCAGCCTCACCTGAGGTCTGCCCACGCCTTTGACCAGGAACTCCATTTAAGCTCTAGTTGGGGCCTTTAGTGCTTTCCTGAGCACTATGTTAGGTGTGCCTGCTGCTGGCCTGTTCCTGTGTTCCTTGATGGGATCTTGTACCTGAGGATCACTGGACCACTGATGGGACCTGATGCCACCCTGCTCTGATGCCTCTGGTGCTGTGGGACTGTGTCCTGTAGGTAAGGTCCTTGCCCAGTGTGCTCTGTGACCACCCCTCAGCTGCCAGCTCAGCTTCCCTCGGGGAGGAACCTACTGTTGTTGTACCAAGACACTATGCTCAAACTGCATTCCTTGGGAAGCAATGTGAAAAGAATTCCTGTTGTGTTGGAAATGTGGGAAGCTTGTGCTTAACTAACTGAAATTTCCTCCCATCTTATGCTGGAAAGATAAGCTGCAGCTGGACTGGTGGGTCCTTTCTGGGCTTGCAGTTTGTACTCAGCTTTGGAGTTGACCCTGACCAGTGCAAAAGACCCAGTGTGTGGTACCACTCAGGTAGTTACTGTTCTAACAAACAGTGAGGTGAAACTTTTATATGTGAGACAATTGTTATAGTAACCACACATTCTACTTCATAATACATTAGAGTATAAGCAATGGGGCAATTGCTAGAAAACAAGTACTGCAAGAAATGTGTTTTATTGCCAAGATTCTTCTTGGTAATTAATTAAGTCTTGACCATTGCATTTCTATTATGCTGTGAGAGAACAGAACAAACTCCGTGCTTTTCATAAAACACAAAGCTCTCTGTGCTACCTTTTGGAGATCTTTAAGCAGGGTAGTAACCTACTCTGCCCATCCATTGCTCAACTTCAACTTCTGAAATGTGTTTTTAAGGGTTAAGTACTACTAAAGACTTTTGCATTCATACAAAGTCAGTCTCAGCGAGTCATTGATCAGCCAAGTGTTAGGAATGAGTCATAATTTCATGAGGTATTTCTGTAGTATATTAAATGCAACAATATGTCAAATGTATTGCTACTAAGATTTATTAAGTCTGCTGAAAGCATTTTCTGCAAAACAATGTCTTCTGTATCTCATACAGCTTGGAGATTAAGTTAAATGAACTTCTTTGCTGCAGTCAACAGCAGAAAAATAATTATTTCCCTGCCTCAACTCTCAGCCATGAGCAGCAATGTTGTCAGAACTCAAGTGTGCCACAAACACTAGTGGTGTTAATTTGCAGCTACACCTTGAGCAACTGTGGAGTTTCTTTGCCACTTGTACCCCTAATGGCAGAGCAATGAATGACGATGCTGCATAGTTGGCCCCTCTCTAGTGGTCTCAGTCTTTCATTTCCTTGTCATTAAAGCAAATACATTCTCTTTTATGAGCTAAAAGGTTTAGATGCCTACTGGAACTTGTAGCCTATTCCAGGTACATATTTCACTAGGCAAGTGAATACCTCACATATACATGGTTGTGTATGGAATTAGTCACTTACTGAAGTGTTACCGGAGACAAAAAACCACAGGAGCTACATGAACATGGAAATATGACTAATCAGTGTTGTGTTTCAGGTACTTTAATCCAGAAGGTTCTGTGAGGATCTGTGTATCACTAAGATCCTACTGTATAATTCGAATTCTTTCCTCTAGAGAATAGCTTAAGTAAGCAACACAAGAGCTTAAATTCACATAGAGACTCTTGTGATCTTTCAATGTGATCTGGGTACTTATAAGAACAAAAGGAGCCTCTCATTCATGCAAGCGATGATAACACCAAGGCATTTCTTTAGGTTTGACCATCATGCAGGGTTGATGGAAGTAGAAATACAACCACTACTTTTTCGGGGTTAATTTGAAATTACAGAGCACCCAGATCACATTGGAAGATCATGAGAGTCTCTACGTGAACATTATTGACAACTGAGAACCAACTACAACTTTTTCATGCACCCTTCCGCAGCCCTCCCCAGCTGTGATTCATGAGAATCAATAGAAGTTGTGCTTTCCAGAAGAGAGGACCTGAGGACTTGATTCTAAATGTGGAGCATCTTTGTCTAAGCCATAAAAATGCTATGGAAGGAAAGGCCCAAGGCTGAAAGAGCAGGTGTTTTTCAGGCTAGAATTGAAATCAATTGGCAGCACTGCATGGGGGAAGTTTGCACGGTAACTTTCTGATCTCTGTTGGATTTAAGCAAGTGGTGGCAATCACTATTTTCATGAAGTTATGATTATCCATTCTTTTCCTTTTCAATAAATTATAAAAAATATCACTTCTAATCTGGCTTTTTCATGTAAAAAAAAAAAACTCCGGGCCCCTAACAGTTAGAGAAATCTAATAATTTCTTGGATATAAGCAAGAGTTAATATAAAATTGCAGATCTTTTTGAAGTGTTTTGACAGTGCCTTTATGACTGCAAAGTCTGTCAGCTTTGTTTAATGGCTCATATTTCAGTATCAGAACTATGGGTGGCATTACGTGCCTAGGTTTTGCACCATTTAAACCTGGCAGCTGTTTAATTTACCTTTGTTGCATAATAAAACCTCCTTGGGATGAAAAGAAACATTTTCAATGAGACTAGTCAGAACAAGATCACTAGATGCCACTTTAGCTGCATTAGCTCTTCATAGTTTTTCACTGAGTATAGGAAACATATTCAAAGGGACAGATTCTCTAGGTTTTTGAATTCTTTGTGCTTCTCAGCCAGGGAGGAAAGGCCAGACACGGGTCTGACAGCAAGGAGAGAATGAGCAGAAGAGGACACAACAGCTCACCAACTGTAACTGCTGGGAATTAAAGGGGAAATGAGCACAGCACTCTCGAGTAGGAAGGTGATGGTGACCCCAGTTCTCTGGGTCACTGATACACAAGAAGAATTAAAGCGATTCCCAGGCTGCTGCTATCTCTTATAGCCAAAACATAACGACAACAGCAGATAATTTGCACTACTCTTCCTAGTAGAAATTTGCTATGGCAAAGAATTCTGTGTCTATTGAACAAGATTTCTTGCAGTTCTTGCACCAAGGAGTGCCTTTACCCCAGCCATGAGCAGGGTCACTGTCCAGGCTCACCACTGTCTTTCATGCTGCTCCTCACCAGTTGTTGATTTACTACAGGCACTGCTGAGCAGTGTTCAGGATGGTGAACATGAAGATCTTTCCTGTAATCATGACTGAAGGTTTAACACATCATTTCAGACCCGTGTTTGTCACCATGGAGGTAGATTGTATTTCCAGGTGCTACTAAACAATTACATTCAAAAGGATCAGGAATGTATTTTTCCTTCTTTTCAAGCAGAGAATGGCCAGTCTCCTCAGTGGTGCTCAGTGACAGGACAGCAGGCAATGGGCATAACCTGAAACATGTTAAGTTCAATCTAAATGTAAGAAAACACTTTGGGGGTTGCAGAATGCTGGAACAGGTTGTTGAGAGCGATTGTGGAGTCTCCAGTCTTGGAGATAGGGCCCTGGACAACCTGCTGCAGCTGCTCCTTGAGCAGGGGTGTTGGACTCTACAGTGTAGGTGTAACCTCAACTGTTCTGTGATTCTGTAATTAGATCACCTTCCTTGATCTTCAAGGAACAGGGCTAACTACATGTTGCACTGGCAGGACAGTCTGCAAGCCTCTCTCCTCACTGGCACATCTTCCCCTCTGCTCTTAAATAGGCAAGTGTTGCTAACTCAAGCAAGTCTATAAACCTACAGGAACTTTACAGCAGAGAGAGGTTGCTGGGAAGATTCTCTTTGGAATAGAAGTGTTTTTACTCTTTCAAATGCTCTGAGGACAAGCACTACCTGTTGCTTGCTGCACAGTGTTTGTAGGCACTACTGGTTTATGAAAGGGCAATTTTAAAGAATGAGGAAGACTGTATTTTGCTTGAAAATATTTGTTTTTCTACATTCCAAATAAACAGTTTAAAAATCAGCTTACTTAGACTCTGTTTTCTTCCCCTAAATGTTAGAGATTAAGTGCCATTTAGAGCTGTTGGAATATTCCCCCCTTTTCAAAAGCTACCCATACAGAAATGTTTGGCTTCCCTTCAAATGGAATGGTCCAAAAAAACCAAAAAACACCCAAACTGCTGAGCATGTTTGATACTTTAAAATGACTGGGGGACTGACTGACTTTATACTTATGAAAATGGAACAACAGGTACAGCAGAAAGGCCATGAAAATAAGCTTTATACTGTAACTGGTTGGGCTCATGAAATGCAATTAGATTATTAGCAATAACTTGCACAGATCATTGAGTTAGACATATTTCTACAGAGAGGCCTCAGCTGTACTGGGTTGGACAAGTGCACTTGTTTAACAGAGAATTTGCAAGCAAAATAGCTCATTCAAAAAAGGTAGATGAAGAAAACTAGAGATTTTGATGTTATGCTTCCAAAGGTGAACAAACTGATTTTTTTTTTTCTTCTAAATATGTTTTTCAAACCCCTTTCAGGTGATAGTAGTTAAAAAAATCTAACGCCAAAATCCACAAGAAAAGAGAAATAATTTATCAGTAATTTTAAATATTATTCCTATGTCATTGGCACTAATTGTATGTATTATCTATTTCAAATGTTAAAGCCTTAATAAAAACTGAGTATGTATTCAGCCAACTCTATCAGTATAATGTTACATGAGATGTTATGTGGGGCATTAATATACCAAGACCCCAGTTTCCCTATACCACCAAAAAAAATCACCCCCTTTCTTATCTTTCCAGGACAGCAAACTTTTACATCCATTTCTTTTGCCAGCTGCTGTGTCCACTATTCCCCTCAATGACTCAAGCTGATGGTCACACTTCCACTGAGGGCTGTAGAGGAACTGCCAGACCTCTTTCCTGCTGTAAGTCTGGTGCTCTCTGTAACTCCTCATGAATTTGCTCTTAATATGTATATAATTTCATTATGTAAATGCTACTGTGGAAATGATGTGTCAAGTGTGGAGAGAAAAAAATGCTTTTACTTCTTTTTGCTCTTCTGCTGAAGTAGCTAATTATTTACGAGTTAATGCACAGCAGAACTCCATTGCCCAGCAGGGCTAAAACAGGTGAAAAAGATTATGTTTTAAAAGTAAACTTTTCTAATACCAAAAAAAAAAAAAAAAAGGAGGAAAAATGAGTTGAGGATGCTAATGAAATAGTAGAAAAAGCCCTTAAGGGAGTATGATGGTGTTGAATGTGTGATACTGGCCGGATTTTGCCTGAGGAAAGAACGGCTGTGTTAGTTACAGCGCACAAGGTACGGGCCCAGGAGCAGAGATCACTGGCAATGGTTGTGGTGTTTGCAGACAATAGGAAGCAGGGTGTGCCTGGCCATCTGCTCCCACCGCCCCAGCTCCAGCTGTGCTCGCCAGCTTAAAGGAGGAGCTGCAGCTGTGTGAGGAATATTTACAGCATAGGAGGGTGTGATTTATGGCAAAGATAAGAACTGATGAAAAAGTAGGACTGGACATGTTTTAGGTTTAAGATGTTGTTTCAAATCTTGTCTGTGATTCAATGTTGGAAATTTCCTTTGAATATTCAGAGACCTGAAAGAAGAGATTTGATTTATAAATTTACTTTAGTGTGTGTGTGTAAATACAATGCTAGGAATTAGTATACAATTGTCCTAGTCCAATTGTTATAAACATAGTTATACAAACACAGAGTTTTCCTGCCAAGGAGAATGATCAGAAGGCTTTGATAGCTTAGTATCCAAGAATTAGGAACTGTGAATACCTTGAGTACAATTAATTTCATATTATTCATGCTAATGAATCAAACTCAGAGATGGTCTGGGTGGAAGAACAAATTATCACATGACATCTTTGCTGCTGTAACTTGTTGGCTTTTATAGTTCAGTAGAAAAAATAGAATTTTTAGATGGGATTCCTTTATATTTATTAAAAAAATATGTATAGAAGATGTTTAAACACATTCTACCTACTGCCCCTTGTAAAGCAATGGTGCGTAAATAATTTGACTATAACTGGCCAAAGATATACCTTACCCTAGAGGACACCATTATCTGCCACAGGTAAAGCTGCTTGTGATGGCCCATATACTGGCAGAGAAGCACTAACCTGCCCACCAGTTACGAGCAGTCAAGAACTAACATGCAGTTGCCACAGCACACAGTAACAGCAAGAAGGTAACCTGTAACTGGATAGAAAAAGAATTGCCAGCAAGATTTCCTCATTTTCCCCGTGTTAAAGAAATGTACCTTGCATGGTAGGTACTGTCTCGGAAAAGGTATTCAGCTAAAAGGCCTTGAATAGGAATTAGTCACATTCCTGGTTGCTTTTCCTGCGCCCAGGGGAGTTTGTGACAAGCACAGACAAGTGTGAAAAGCTTTGATATTAAATCTAGAGATAACATTCATCTGAAGAGTTGATGTCCCTGGAGCATGGAGGGAAAGTGTTATTATCTAGTATTCCTTAAAACTCTCAAAGCAAGTGAGTATTATTCTGTCCATGAAGACCTTTTCAGAAACCTAATTCTATTAAGTGCTACTGTCTTAAGAAGCATTGCTTCTGTGAAATAAAAAAGGTCCCACAGGAAATCCTTCGATATGAGGGTGGAGGTAAGTAGCTGGCATTTGTTTCTACTTTGTGTTTATCTTATTGCAAATTCTAATTCATCTCTTCCAAATGAATATGGAACATTTCATTTGCTGATCTTTTGCATTAATGTGGTCAATATAATTGGAGCTGAAGTGAGCTGTTTGCCAGACTTTCTAACTGCTGCCAAGAAAAACTTGGGTGTCATTTTAGAAAAATCCATGGGTGGAGGAGGACGAGATCATGACCATCTGTCTATGCATCAAAGGCTAAATCATTATAGAGGAAAAATAACTCCTCTGTTGTGCTTGCCAGCCATGTTCGCCTTCAAAGCAAGTTCAGTTGGTAACTTTGGAAGACAAACATTTTCAAAATTGTCCTGTGGGCTCAAACATTTCTTGGAAGGAAGTTGGGGAAAAATTTAAAGGTCAAAACTGTACAACTTGGAAGTGAATGAGATAACATGAGGATAACATTAGAGGAAAATTATACAGTCTCCTTGGAATCTTCCCAAATGCTTTCTGTTTGCATCCTTTTAAGTTTCCAGAATCTACCAGGTATACAGAAAAGGAAGCACATATTCCCTTTCTTGTCCTGCAGACAATTTATACATGTTCCATGCCCTATAGCATTTACAGACTTCTTGACCTAACATTTAACAAAAGGACAATAGACTAACAGCATCTGAGAGATGTGATACTAAATATGCACCTGGACCTACTCGAGCCTTAGAATTTCTGTTGCTGGTCAAGACAATACTCTGAAAAGTAAACAGTCTGAAAAATAATTGCATAGAGAAGAGGGGCATTATCTGTAGCATAGCTAATACTTTGCTCTTTTTATTTGGTTGGGATTTTATTTAATGCACTGCAAAATTAGTCTTGGCATCGTGCCGAAATCCATCATAAGGAGCTAAACTAGAAATGTCTCTGAAAAGCCATCAGTCCTTCAAACCTGGAGTCACTGTTACAGTCTCCTTTATCAGTAGTCACTGTGACATAAATGTCTCTGTGATGAGAGTGAAATGACAACAAATGGAAAATGCCAGTAACCATGGGGGTTCTGTTTAGGCTGCCACTTCCAGGATGCTCCTGTTCTAGTTCAGGCTGCTACATTACTCATTTTAGTTTCTGCAAGTCCCACCTCCTTGCATACATCCTCATCAAAACATTTGCATTCTGTAAGGTATGACATCTAAGCCCAGACATTGTTACTTAAAAATATTACTTTGGCTTCTCTGAACAGGAATCCTTCATAGTGTCAGTCTTCAAAGGAAGCAGTTACAGTTCTTATCAGGATTATGGGGGTTTTCTTTGCATTGAGATTCTGAATTCTCTCCTTCTTTGAAGATAAGAAATCCCTGCTATCACAGCCTTTATCTGAATACGAATGGGTCCCTGGATTTGATAAACTGTTTAGGACTACTAGGATCAAATTCTAAGTATGTGTACACTGAGAGTTCAAAAGGTGAATTAATTTCACCTCTGTATGCTTGCTATTCTTGATTTCTATCTTTCCTGATAAGTAGTTAAATTGAAAAACATAATTTGAGAAAAAAATTGTGGCTTTTTGGAGTTATACTTCGTTTCCACATTTTAAAATTAAGAAAAAGAAGTGACCTTTGTAAGAATATCTATGGCTCATTGCTAATAAATGCAAAATGAAGCACAAGTGAACTTTGGTCAAATGTTAATAGCATGTTTCACATACTTGAATTGTAACAAACACAACTTAAATTTGCAGTATATTCTGAACAGAGAGCCAGAGCATTCCACCACATCTGAAATCTCTGAGGATATATATATATATTACAATTTTTTTTCTAGTAATAACTTCTAAATATTACCTCAGCCTTATTTAATAAAATGCTATCTTGAGGATAAATGTAAAAAATGTAACTGCTGAATGAAGACTTTTAGGAGGTATTGACAATTCAGACAAATTATATTTTTACTTTATCCAAGTTGAATGATACCCTGAAAAAGAACTCAAATTCTGCAAGTTCTCTTCAAAATCAAAATTAGTTCGCTGCAATGACATGGCTGAGTTTGCTAAAATGTTTGTTTGCATCAGGCTTCTTGAATGTTAATCATCTTCTCAAGCCTCCAGTCTTGAATTTTAACAGGATCTGTGTATTCAAAAAATAATAATCGAAGTTTAAAAGAGTAAAACCTCGTAACCAAGGAGTCCTGTAACCCTTGCAGCAGCCTGGCGGTAAATAATTCATTTCATTTTAATGAAAAGTGTACACATACATACTAGTTCAGAACTTTCTCCTAAGGCTTTTAAGAGAGACAAGAGTAGAAACCTTTCTGCCCCTGCACTGTCTCACAGGCCACGTGCTCAGCAAATAGTTGACCACGTGTAGTAAAATTTACTGTTGGAGATGAATCATAGGATATCCCGTAAAGCAGAAGTGTTGGCAATCTGCATGGAGGATTGATTTAGAAAATTGTCAGAAGTTCAAGGGCCGGGTCCATTTTGCATAAAATGGAGCAGATGGGAGCTGACTTCATCTGTGATACCATGGCACGGTCCACAGAGATTATAAATCCCTGTATGAAATACTCCATTTCTTTCTTGCATTGAGCAGGTGGTAAAGGAAGATGCAACATATCTTGAAGATATTTTGAAACAGCTACTTTAAGAAAAGGTTCGATGCTGCATTATTGTTTCTCATCTACATTTTTCTAGCAAGAGTTCTGTTTTTAGCACCTACAAGTAACACCATGCAGTTGATTAGCAACAACAATTAATTGGCAGTTTCTTGGCTGTGTTATTGGAGCTCTGCCTGGGCTGGCCCAGATATTCCCCATTTCTCAGGAAGCCTTTTCGCTGCGTTACACAAGCATTTATAAATCTTCCATCATTAGATTTGATCTGTCTGATGTCATTCACAGACACAACCAGATCAAATGCTGAGAATCCATATTTGAAATTCTTACACTGCTCAAAAGCTGCTGGGACATTAACATATTGCTAAGGAGGGGATGTCTTCGGTTGTCCCTGAAGATCATCATCTAATAGGTATTTTACATGCCAGGAGTGATTAACTATCAGCATTTTTGATTGAGAGTGTAAGAGATTTAGAGTCTAATTCAGCAAATCTTAAATTTAAAAATATTTCCTCTCATATTAAGCAAAGTAAGTAAACACTTTAAAAATTACTCTATAGAGAAATCTTAATGTGTACATCAAAATTTCAGGAAATCCACACCATCTACAAATGCAGACTAAGGAAGCATATGAGAAAAAAATGTTATGGATAGTATTGAGTGAGTCATTCCCTGTAGACCTCTCTGAGCTGCATTATATCAACGTATCAGTGGGTATGATTTCTGATTTAACTTAAAGGATCTTACCCAGTTTTAGCTGTATTGCCAATGTTCAGATACAAAATTCTACTCTTAAAATACTGGTATTCCAGACTGAAGAAGTCTGAAGTGGAAGTACAGAATAATTTTGTTAACTGTCCACAAGTTACTAATATAGTGTAAAATCCATTGGATACCTGATAATAAAAATTGTGTTGTCCTTTGGAAATACTGATGCATTTTCTGTAATAGGATTTAAAATATAAATGCTAGAACATTCCTAAACTTTTAGAATACCCAATTATCATACTGTATCTGGAGATATTTTACTTTCACCTACTTTGTAGATCCCTACAAAGGCATATGTGGGCTGTGACAGATTTTTGGTGCAACTACGTTGTAAGGAAATAGTTCAAACTTGATTATTGATGGCTGATCTTTTAGCAGAAAGATGACTAGAAAGTAGCTATAACATGTAATTGTGAGTGGTTTTATATCTATTTTTTCCCATAAAAATGAGAATGGACAACGTTTTGCCATCCAAGGCTATAACCAGTATTATTCAGTGCTTATGTAGCCCAGCCTAAGCCTTTCTGCTGTGCACTGGTCTGACTGCACAGAGCAAACTGTGGGGCTTTACAGGATGCAGAGTTCCCTGGAACTGCTGCATGAGGTCTCTACCCTGCTGTCCTTCTCCCAGGCAGGTGCTGCCCAACAGCTCTGTAGTTCTGTATTGCTTGTCAGGATCTCTGGCTAAACCTTTTAAAAACTGTCTGAGAGTTGAGGGAAGCTCAAATAATTTCTTTGTCAGAGCCTGCTGGGGCTTTAACTCTCCCTGTTAGTACTTTCCAATTTTTCATTAATAGTTCCAGTGTCATGATGTGGTAACAGCTACAGAGCCAAGGAATTGTATCCATTGCTTCAACTGGAGTAGCATTAGAGCTGCTGTGATTCATGTCAGGGTCTGACTCAGTGCAAAATTAAGGGGCATCACTACAAACTAAGATTTCCCACTTCTTACAAGAACTGCTCTGAACCTATATAAGCAGTAATATTTCGATTTTATAGATGAGAGAGATCAAATTATTTATGTCAATATCATAGATACCTTAATATCCAGGAATTTCTGCTCCTGCCCTAGTACTAAAACAGGAAAGCAAGAAATCAAGCGGAAAACACATGTTGAAGTTATTGTAACTGCATCTTTTCTCTCCCTTTGGGGATTTTGTTTTCAAGCAATGGCTTCCTCTCGTGGCTTTTAATACTTAATTAGTCATTTTCATCAGCATGGAGTTGTTCTAATTTGTTACTTCTCTGTTCCAATTATGAAATATGACAGATTCCTAAATATTTAATGGGAATGGGATTATTAGCAATGTGCCCTTGCTGCATGCTGCATTGTTATCCTCCTTGGTATTGTAAAATATATGATGTAGAAAAGAGACCTTAGTAGAGCACACAGATGGAATTGAATTCCTAAAGCAGTCATAGGTCTGCAAGAGTTATTCTGAAGATCTCAGTACAGTCTTCTTAGATTATTATACATGAACACTAGTGAAAAAAGTAATTTCTTATTCTCTGGATCTTGAATACTGCAGATACAAAGCACATCAAAGGTGCTTCTTAAAGCTTTTTCCCCCATTAACCGAGGCCCTTCTTCTTCACCATATTCTTCAGCCTCATGTTGAGGGTGTGTCTAGGTGACAGCTCTACAGCCAGGACAGCGTCTAAGCCTTCCACTAGTCAAAAAGAAGACTTATTTCAGAGTATTCCTTAAAATTCTCATAATATCCACTTTCTCACTACACCTTATGAGAAAGTCTGACAAGTAGTCAGAAATCAAACATAATGTTTCCATTGCAGAGGTGGTTTCCTTGAAAATGGTAAAAGAATTAAGGTGTTTTTCAAACTGTGAGCATGAAGTCTAATTAAGATCTTGCTTTTCATAAAAACATGGAAATAAGGTGCAGGGTGTTCTTAGCATTGATTGCAACTACTGGGAATTAGGAAATGGAATTAAGTTGCAATATGCTACATATGGATGATTGACTTCTTAAGGACTGATGAAAAGAGCAGTTATCCGGGACGAGTACCAAACAAATGGGTTTCTTCACTATGAAAAAATTCTGAAGAGGCTGTGTCCTAAATCTATATAGAACAGAAGAAAATCATAACAAGACTGACATCATCACAACTATTACTGTTCTGCATCTGCCTTAATTTCTCGTTGCTTAATTTAGTTGCTTCACTCCTAACAGGATTTTAATTTGTCATCTGTTGTCCTTTTCTTGGTATCCTCTAAAATTAGTAAGATATGTGACCAAAACAATAAATATCTGGGTGAAGACACTGCAGAAACCATTCTAACCTAAATACATCGAATTTTAATATGGCACAGTAGAAATGGGTAAAATTAAATATTCTTTCTTCAAGTCAGTGAATATTGTATCTCTGTGTGGTGAGGAAGCTGTTCTGTTAATGGGCACAAGAATATCTGGCTTCTGACATTTAAAACGTTAAGTTCATCAGGTGGTATATTTTATTCCTCTCCAAAATAACACCAAATTGAATATACCCTAAAAGAATTAGATGACTATATGGCTCCACAAGAAGAGTATCTCTTCTCCTCTTATAGATCATTAGGTGGTTAACAATGTGAATGAACATGGCTGCTCCTTCAAATTGTTTTCAATGAGCTGTTGAAATAGAAAACTCATCTGAGAAACTGCTCTAAAATTATATCACAAGTTTCCCAAGTGAGCACTTTGCTACTGAAGTTCAAGAGCAGTCCTACAGCTTAAGCCGCTAGAGACTGTTTATAACTAATGCCTAATTTTTCACAGGTGCATTTTTTATATATTTCGTCAGGGTATCGGCATTTTGTAGCTAGTTGAGATTTTCCAAACTGAAAATTGCAGCTTTAGTCCACACAGCATATATTGATAGAAGCAAGGTGTGGTGCTAAATCTGAAAGTCAATTCCACTTGGTCAACTTCTGAAAAGGTTATTTTATTTAAAAATTAACTCTTTGTCAATGCCAGCAAGTCTTCCCCAGCTCTGAACAGAAGGCTGCCTTTAAGTACCATTGTTTCATATTTATCACTTCATACTTCTCTTTCCTGAAAAGCAAAGTATCAGCCTGCCTTGAACCATCAAACTGATGAGCTGTTTTACACTGACTTGTACGTGACTTTTTAAGACACTGATTTTGGGGACTTGACAGACTTGGTGAGTAATTCTGGCTTGTAGTAAAGGATGGTCAAAGTAATTTAGAAAACATGCAGAAATACAAATTTTTAAAACTATGTCAAATTCATATAGGTGTCTTGTTTGTTGCAGGAGTTTAATATTTGTACTCCACCTGTCAAAACAGAAGTAGAGCAGTTGACAGATTCATTGTTAATGATTCCCCAGGAAACCATACACTAGGAGTGGGACACCAGAGAAAACTACTAGTCTGACATGTTTTGGTTGTGACAATGAAATTAACTGCAAACCACAAATTGTTTAGGGCTTCAGTGTGTTGATAGATACTTAAGGTCTAGAAAAGATATTTTTTACTGCACATAGGTTTATACTAATATAGTAGCATAATTAAGGAAATCACCGTGGAAATGTCTGCCGCAGGCACATAAAAAAAACATTTGTTAGAAATATGTGGGATGGAGAATGTTATGATCAAGATCCCTGAAAGAATTCTGTGCAGTCTCTGCTCACCTGTCTTTTAAAATTCATAAAAAATGGATTTACATTAAAAATGTAATGAAGAGGTAATTTTTAGCTTTTTTAACACCAGAAGGCATTTCTGTTGTCCCAGGTCACAAGAATTTTCAGCTGGTACCAAAGCAATACTATTCATTGCCATGTCACACAAAATTCCAGTTTCTCTCTGTAAATCATCACTCAAACACCAAAAAAGCATTGGTCAAACTTTGCTTTCCTATAACTCTGTTGTTTAAGATTTAGCTCTATAATCCTTTATTGCTACAGGTTCTGGTGCTGTGTTGGTCTCCATTCCTACCATTGCTCCATCTGTGAGTCTGCATCACACAACTATTCTCTTTACTATAGCTGGGACGAAAAGTAACACCGGCCAAACACAGAGTTTGAAGAGAGAAATTAAAGGATGTTTTTACAAGTTTTATGCACTTATGCAACCCTGGAAAGGGGGATAATAATAGGGCATGTTGAGAGGAAATGGAGCATTACAGCACGTTGAGAAAAAGGAAATAGAACACAGATACTCAGCTTGAAGTGAGGTTAGCACAGAAATTGCCTTCCCTCCCTCTTCCATATGCTGTGTAATGCAAAAACAAAACTGCAAGTTCTAGTTTGAGACTTATGACTATTATTGGTTTAAGAATACTTGTAAGATTCAAAGTAATACAGAAGTCAGCAGAATAATTTTGTTTGTGAAAAACAGCTAATAAATGTCATAAAAGAATGACACACTGAGTGTCATTTGGACTCTTGCTGTGCTTTGGGAGACAACTCAGACTGATTGCTCATGGGCCATCCTTGCCCTCAGAGTTCAGGAGTTCCTGGGATAATAACGGTGCTTTCCCTTTGTTCACTCAGGTCTGTCAGAACCACAACAAATGAAACTTGGCTCTTGCTTGCAAACCGATGGAAGCCACAGTTGTGACATTCTCAGATTTTTCTCCTGGAGAGAATTAGTGTTTTTTTCATTCTAAGTCTCATCCAGGGTACTCCCTACCCAGCAGTTACTTTTACAGGAATTTGAAGCTTTTAATTACTTTCAGGGAGTATCTACCACTTTATAAAATTTTTCTGAAATCAGCCTCTGTGCTCGAAACCTATTAACAGGGCACATGTGCTATGATTGCACGAATCTCCTTTCCTTAGTAAACTAAGTTAAATACCTCTAAGAAGCCAAATGAAACTTTAATCTTTAAGAAATGACATTGAAAAGTAATTTCTTGTAGACATTCCTACCAGATTTAATGTCCTATTAATACCACTATTCAAATTTAAGACTAAGAAATTCTATTCTTTATGTGGACTTTTGATCCCCTTCTCTATGTTTCTACATGAGAAGTATGATTTTCAGTCAAGCTCTTTAGAATACCTTGGATGTTTCACAGCAAATGATTGCCTTGTCTGCTTCAGAGATAAATCAATATTAACACCAATGACTTAACCGTGGCACTCAGATGGATTTTGATGGAAGTACAAGCTACTCTAGGCTATCAGATGTGTGTAGTCCAGGTAGGAATCACACATTCTGCTTTGGAATTTGGCAAATTGGAACTATAAACTGGCTAAATTTTAGCCAAAGACCAAATATTCAAGAATCTGGAGAAGAGGAAGAGCCTTGATAATATCCACTCTAAAACAACTTTGCTTTGTAACTCTGCTCACAATTTTGGTTTGTAACTTTTCTTAAAGGAGTACAATAATTCCTGCTGAGAACACTGTATGCCCAACATGAGGGAGCCTGAGGAAAGATAAACAAGTCAACTGCTGAATATTGAGGCAAAAAGGAAATAGCTGTGTAGATATGAGGCCTGTTGGGCAGTTTCAGACTACATAAATAGCAGTCAGAAAACTTATGACCAAAAAAACCCAAAACAATAGAAACCATCACAATAATTTTTTTAAACAAGGTTTTAAAAAAGATATAGTTCTACTATTTTACAGTCACCTTTCATATNAACTTATGACCAAAAAAACCCAAACCAATAGAAACCACCACAAAAAACATATAGTTCTACTATTTTACAGTTACTTTTCATACGCTACAGAGGAACTTTCTAAAACTGAAGAGAAAATGCCAGTCTTCTAGAGACTGTTCTCAATAGAACCTGGGGGAAAAAAAGCAGTTCAAAGGAAGGCAAAGATACCACAGTCACCTGAAATAAGTAGAATGTTTAAGAGGACAACGTGTTCTTTTGCTGATTCCTAAACTTCATAAAACCATGTGAATGCACCCCCCTAGGACATGACTGACAAGATTCATGAGCAAGAAAATGAAACTGGAAGTGATGCTACCTTTCATCCAGAAGTCCAGGCACTAGTGCACTCATCTGGGAGAAAGCATCGGACAGAGGAGACCTGTGCCTGGTTCCCTCTCATGTTTGAGGAGATTTTCAGTAGGGATTTTGGAATAAACCTCCGTGTTTTGTTTCATGTCAGTGTTTGCTGAGTCAGAATGACTCAAGTCTGATATACAAACCAGGAACTTGGGAGATGGGGCATCCTAGGCTTTTAATCCCTGTTCAGATAGACGTTTAACATTCTTGAAGTGGAACAGCTAAATCAGAGAAGAGCATCCCAAATACCCTGTGAAACTGTGATTAGATCAGACCCATGGGAAGTGCTCAGCTCAGGACTAACAAGAGTTCTCCTTTTGAGGAGTGTAACTATTTGGTGAGTGGCTAAGACAGCAATCCCTGTTGATTTCTGGTTTTTTATCCTAATACTTTCTTTTCTTTCAGTTTGGCAGCTAATCTGATAAACAGAAATCAGTTATTGACACAGACTTTCTCAGAATTCATGGACAAGTTTTACAGATGATGACAGTGCCAAGAAGGAGTTTCAGTTCTAGTTTTTTGAACAGAAACTGTGGGGCAAATACATGATTACTTTTTAAAGAACATAAAGAAATCTAACAATCTAAAAGTGTGTCGCTCTCTCATTATAGTGATTGGTCCAGAGCTGCTGATACCTCAGCAGAAATTCTTAATAACATTCTACTAAAGGAATATTACACTTAACAGATTTTCTTTCCTTATTGCTATCTTATTAGTTTGGGGGTTTTGGATTATGAGAAAATACTGCTTAGAAGCCAATATGTCTCTATGTTTACTCTTCAGGCATTTGTAAAATCTTCCTAATAGCAACTCAGTGTGAGGTAATGTGAGTTATTTTACGATTTCAAAGTAAATGCATAATTTATCACTTCCAGTACTATCTGCAGTAGTTTAAGAGCCACATCGGAACGTTGTACTTCCCTGAGTTTTAATTCACCTTTTTAGTGGTTTTTTGTTTGGTTGGTTTGGTTTTTTTGTTTTGGTTTGTTTTGTTTTTTAAAGGAATTATCCTCTTTTTTTTTGTCTAAAGCACCATGGTTTGCCTGTGGGATCCTAGATGAACATTGCCTAATATTTTGCACAATGAATTAATTTTTACAAATCACAACAAAAGGAAGCATTATAGAAGGACTATTCACTTCCTGTTAACAAGGGCACATGATAAAAAATATTTGTTCACTATATTTTAACGAACTACAGTATTTTGGCAAAACAATGTACAACATCTTTTCTTTCTCTGATGAGGCTTGGGAGACAGGGAAACCAATGTAGCAGCAGGACTCCTACATTGCAGCTGTTGTCAGTATGACCTGGCAATTGCTGTCAATAAGATATGACTGTAAACTTTACCCAGCAGTGTAATTTTTCAACAGCAGTCTCCAGGTCACACGATGAGTTGGTATTATGTCACCTTTCCTGCTATTTAAGGCTTCTGCCAACATAACGATATCTGGCATCAAGCCAGTGGAAGAGTGTTCTTACTACTGAATTACTTAACTGAGTAAAGGGGGTGCAAAGACTAAATCAAGTAGCTTTTTCCTTGGATTTTCTTTACTATGTGGATTACACAGTAGTAGACATTTAGGATTGAATTTCTTCAAATGTGTAGGATAAAAATTAATCCAATGTAGAAGGTGTATGCCCTGTGTGTCTCATCTGAGAACCAACAGTACAACAGATAAATGGATGTACACAGTATCATTTTTCTAAAATCAATTTCTTAAACAAAAACTAAATTATTGTAAGGCTTATTTATTTTACGTTAATCTACTAAATTTATTTTAATGTCACTGTGAAAAGCTTCTAGAAATTAATTTTTAAAAAGAATTGTTTTTCTTTTGCATCCAAATAAACAAACTGGATTTGTGATGGCTCTCTAGCCACTTTCACCCTGATACAGCTCATTCAATTCAAACATTTCTTGTAAATTCAAGCAGTTTTGAATGGGTTCTCATCTGAGAGTCTAAGTAATGTTGACAGGAGAAATACGTACACATTGATGAGACTGACTCTCCTAGATGCTGATTTTTTAATTATTCTGCATAATGATATGTTGGAAGTGATTAAAAAGACAATTTATGATTTGGGTTGGGATTTTTTTCACCATTTACAAAAAACATTCTTTTAAAGTTTTAAAGACTGGAAGCTTATGTGTTCTTCAGGGTTGCATGTTTGAGACTTTTCATATTGTCTCAATAAGGATACTATAAACATGTTATATGTGCCTAACAAACATTATGAAATAATGTTATAAACAGATTAGATCACCCCTCAGTGTTTATACTTGTGCCAAATTCCTGAAGGTATGATACTGTAACAACAAACCACAGCAAACTAAATGCAATCAATTTTACAAGCATACCTTATGGAATACTTCAGTAAACCACACGTGTTGAATAGTGTTTGTTTTGCAGATGTTCATTTAGTATCTGTTTGTGCACTCATAGTTACAGGCTTCCCATCTGAACATATCTATCCTAATAAAGTTTTGGCAGCATTGCAGAGTCATACGTGTTGGTACTTGCTCTGTGTGCAGCGTCTCTAAGAATAACAAACAATATTAAACAAACTCATCATTTCAATGCTAATGAGCAAGACCCTCCCCACTGTCAGAGTTTTTCTACTGACATGCAAAATCAGAACAGACAATAGCATCTGATTCCCAGATCACCTTCCAATAGTGACCAGGTACAACATGGAGTACTCATTCAGTATAGTTTAAAATAAAAATAAATTAAAAAAAACATCATTAGGTGTATTTGTCACAGTAGGTCAGTAGTGCTTCCCCCAGGTAGTTTTTTACCTACAGCAAGCAATGGAAGCAGTTTGGACCATTGAGAGATACTTCAATCAATTGATTTCTCCAGCACGGACTGTGCTTTTGAGGCAAAAAACCCAGAAACTCATGAGATTGCTGTCAATAACTCTCTGGAGGGAAAGAAATGTGTCTTTAGTAATTAAGTCACAGGCCAGTAGGTCTAGGATGAAGTAATTCAGACTAGTTACCTTTCAGGCTTAGCTGTACTGCTCTAGCCAAGAGTGCATGCCTGCTGCCCAACTGCAGGAATACCATTGTTCTCTCAAATCAGCTGCTGCTACGTTTCTCTTTAGAGCATATCACAGTTTGTGGTTTTCTCTGTAAGTTTTTTGTATTATGGGGACTATTTACTATCCCTCATTAATTTGTGTTTCACAGTTATGAATGCTTATTAATCCTCACTCAGTAAACTTTGGCTTGCTTCTCTGGTTTTGTTGGATGATGCAACCAATTTGTCCAAGGACTTGTGGGTTCTGCAGAACAGCAGTCAATTGTGCACCTTTGGAATGCACAAATTTAATAAAATCAGTGGGCAGAGTTGATCTTAGTTTTGTTATTTCACACTTTTTTAGTGTTTTACTTTGTAATCTTAATACTGTCTTTATATTTATCTTGCTTTAGAAGGAACATAAATTCTCAGTAGGTAAATTAGTAGTCAAAAATATGTGTTTCAAGGAACTGTACTATATCCCAGTCACTTGTGTCTAAAATAAGTTGCACTCTCTGGTTTCCATCCTTTTGCTCCATTTTCTGCCAAATACCAAGAATATTTCTTTCTCTCTTTCTTTTTCTTTCTTCTTTGGCAGAAGGGCACAGTTTAATAATTGTTTAACTACTAAAGTGTAATAACCAAATTATTTAATGGTATAATCACCAAGCAGCAATTATTTAATTACTCATGTTGGGGGTTTTTTTCACTTCTCTGAGGTTCCAAAGTGCTCTGGAAGCATCTCAAGGCTAAAGATGTTAGTTAAAAGGAACGGAATATTTTCCAGGCTAAACACAGTAGTTACATCTTCAGAGCTTAAGTTCACAAGGAGAAGGACATTTCATTTATTCATCTGAAAAAATATCTATACTTGAGAGAGAATTTACACTAAATAAATTGAGTATTTCTGGAGACTATGGCAGATAGTATAACAGTAAATTGTGAGTAGCATGTGAGGCTGAAGAGGTTGAGATATAGATTACACATGTTTATGTACTTCTCTGTTATTTATCTTCAGAATTCACCAGAAATATTTTCATATTTTACTAAAGGAAGAATAACACTTTGGTGTTGTTTTTTTCTAAATTAGGGTATAATGGACAACAAAACTGAGAAAAAAACAATCTAAACTCGGCAGCATTCTTAGATGTTGGCCAGGGTGAGACAGCACTATGGAGAGAGAAAAACTGAATTTCTTAGTCACTTTTTGGTTCAGAGATTTTCATATGCAAATTCTGAGGTGAGTGAAATTGCAGCTCTTGGCAGTACTGTATTACAGGGCTCTTTCCTCCAGCAACTGTGGCTCTAAGGCCCAGGTAAGGCCATGTCTAACTGTTCTGCAATGTCCCACTGAAAGTAATGGGAATGTTTTACTCAGCAAAGCTTTAGAACAGTTAATCATATATTTGACTGATATTTAACCCAGCAGGTAAATGAGAAAACAGATGCACAATGAACCTCCAGTCTGGACAGTGCTCAGTTTAGGAGCTCTTGCTCCAGTGATTTCAGCAGCACACTGTGCGTTATATTCTGCAGTGTTTGTATTCCTTGTTAACTCTGGGTACAGCTGTCCCTGCCTTTGTTTGGCCACACAGCTGGGAGGAGGTGCTGGTGATCCACTGCATGGTGAGGGAAAGGCCTGGCTGCCCAGCCCCAACAACTCCTGGGCACCACTGAGAACAGTGCTGGGCCCTGGGGCTGTGTGGACCAGGTATGTTGCAGGGGAATCCACTCAGCACAGGCAGCTCAGGATGCAGGTGCAGGTTGAGCTCTAGGGGGCAGAAGGCCCAGGTAAGAGGCCATGAACTTCTGCCCCTTTGCACAACAAAGGGCCCAGGGACCTGTGGCCTGGTCGAGTGTGGGAAATTCAGAGATGTGCCAGGAGCTGTCAATCCCCAGACTTTCATGCACTTGAACTGTGAGGGGATAAAAGCATCCCTCCTCAGAGGTATCAGCCTGAGCTGCTATTTCATTACTTAGTTATTGAACCATGATTAAATTTTTTTTTAGGATCGGGATGTCTGAGACTCTCCTATGGAAAACTTGAGGCCAAGCCAGTAAGGAAACCTGGTCTGACTGTGGGTGCAGAGGGTGCAGCTGCGAAGGGGTTTTGGTCCCAGCTCAGGTGGTGCACGTGTGACTGCTGGAGTGCCTCCTGGAGGGTTGAGCAGGGAATTTTCATAGAATCATAGAATGGTTTGAGTTGGAAGGGGGCCTTGAAGATCAACTAGTTCCAGCCCTGGTGCTGTGGGCAGGGACACCTTCAACTAGACCAGGTTGCTCAGAGCTCCATCCAACCTGGCCTTGAACACCTTCAGAGATGGAGCACACTAAACTTCCATGGGCAATCTGTTCCAGTGTCTCACCACTCTCACAGTAAAGATTTTTTTCCTAATATCTAATCTAAACCTACTCTTTCAATTTGAACTCATTCCCTTTTGTCCTGTATTTACACATTCTTTTAAACAGTCTTGCCCCATCTTTCCTGTAAGTTCCCAGGTACTGGAAGGCCACAATTATTTCCAGACTGAACAATTTCAATTTTCTTACCCTTTTCTCACAGGAGAGGTGCTCCATCCCTCTGATCACCTTGGTGGCTTCCTCTGGACTCGCTCCAACAGGTCAATGTCCTTCCTGTGCTGAGGACCCCAGAGCTGGACACAGCAACAGAGGTGAGGTCTCACCAGAGTGGAGTAGAGGAGCACAAGTACCTCTCTTGCCCTGCTGGCCACACTGTTTTTGATGCAGCCCAGGACATGGTTGGCTCTCTGGGCTGCAAGCACACGTTGCCAAGTCATGTCCAGCTTCTCATCCACCAGCACCCCAACTCCTTCTGGGTAGGGCTGCTCTACTTTCCATCTGTTCATCTCCCAGCCTGTATAGACACTGTCTCATGGTCTCCTTAACTGCATGGCAGTGACTCTATGTGCCCCCACCAAGGCGGCAGGTGGGCAGTGCAGGGTGAGCTGGGCCTGCTGTGGGGCTGGGTGTGAGGCTGGCACACAGCAGCAGTGCTGGACTGGGGAGTGAGGCCTGGTACATGGTGGTGATGTGGTACCAGGCTATGAGGCCCAGCACATGGCCATGTGGTACCAGTGTGTGAGGCCATTCATGTCATGGTGGTGCTGCTCGACTGGGCTGTGAGGCCAGCACATGGCAGTGCAATACCAGAGTGCGAGGCTGGTACATGGCAGCAGTGTGGTACTGCGGTCTGAGGCCCAGCACATGGCAGTGCTGTACCAGTGTGTGCTGCTGGCAAGCGGTGGTGCAGTGCCTGGGTGGTACTGGGATGTGAGGCTCGCAGATGGCAGTGCTGTATCAGGGTGGGAGGCTGACACACGGCACTGTAGTACTGGGGTGTGAGGCCAGCACACCGTGATGATGTCACGCTGTGAGGCCAGCACACGGTGGCGGTGCCGTACCAGGGTGTGAGGCCCGGCACATACCAGTGGTGCAGTAGCAGGCTGTGAGGCTGGCACAAGGCGGCGATCCAGTACTGGGGTGTGAGGCCGGCACACGGTGGTGCTGCGCAGGATGTGAGGGTGGCACACGGCAGTGTTACGCCGGGGTATGAGGCCGGCACACGGCAGTGTTACGCCGGGATGTGAAGCCGGCAAATGGC
>VYXB01005000.1:1543170-1642644 GCA_013397135.1 Pachyramphus minor | reverse complement strand
GGAGCGGCAGCTGCTCCAGCGCCCTCGGGACTCGGCTGCTCCCCTGGCCTGGCACCGGCGCGGCTCGGCGGTGTGAGCTGCTGTCGGGCTGGCACAGCCCGTATTGCCCTTCCCTAGGCGGGGCTTGTGCCTTCTCCTGGCAGGGAGGGCAGCGCTTGCTGTTGAGGTTGGGGTTTGAGTGAAGTTGTTTTACGCTGTGGCTTTTTACAACGTGCAGGTGCAGTTTCATCTTGGTCATTGTTTCTTCGCTGCTGAAACAAATGCAGCGCTCAGTAACAGCCCCGTTGTTTGCAGACCTGGCGGTGCTGTGGATTGCACACCCGTCCATAACTAATGTGGTGCAAAGTCAAGTGCCTGTATGGGAAGTCGTCTGAGAAATACAGCGTGGTATTGTATGATCTGTGTTGTAAATAAGACAACCTCCTTGGGTGTTTGAAGTGCGATTATTAAAGTGGAGGAAAACATTATTTGAGCAACTCACAGATAATGGCCATGTGAGCAGTGGCTGAGGTCACTTGCTCTGTCCAGCCTGAAGAGGAGACTGAGGGGAGACCTCATCGAAGCCTACAACATCCTCTTGAGAGAAAGAGGAGGGGCAGACACTGATCTCTACTCTCTGGTGAGAAGTGATAGAACCCGAGGAACGGCCTGAAGTTGTGTCAGGGGTGGTTTAGGTTCGGTATTAGGAAAAGATACTTCACCAAAAGAATGCTTGGACACTCAAAGAGGCTTCCCAGGGAAATGGTCACAGCACCAAGTCTGCCAGAGTTCCAGAATAGTTTGGACAATGCTCTGAGGCACTTTTGGGCTGTCCTGTGCAGGGCTAAGAGTTGAACTTGATGATCTGTGTGGGTCCCTTCCAACTCAGAAGATTCTATGATTCTGTAATACTGTTATGGAAAGATGACCAGGCTAGTGTGAAAACTTCCAGGTTAATGTAAATGTCCTCACTCTTTAAGCTGACTACCAGTTTCATATCAGTTATATGATTTTGGTGGTTTTAAGCCAATCCAAAGAAGTATTGAGTATTGGAAGGCTCAGTTAAGCTTAACAGTGGAACAGATGAATTGCATCTGAAGTAATACATGGGGCATTTGCCATGATTTTCTGTAGTACTGATTTCTGTCCATCTTCAAGGCACTCTTCTGCAGTTAATGGGACATAATTGCCTTGATAAGGATGTCCTAATTAGAGCTTTTAAAACAGTTATTTCAAGAGAAGTTTATTACTCTTTTGTGAAATTATTTCAAATTTTCTCTCTGTCTTGTATCAAGTTGTTAATTCATCACTTTTGTAGTAACTAAAATAGTGTTCCAGGGACCTGTGTTTTTGCAGGTTGTTGGTTATCTGTGCCTGTCCCATGAATTTTCATGGCTACCCTTAGTTTTTGATGGAAGGTTGCCTTTTAAAACAGTATCTTGGTATAGTCTCACATTTTTAAAATGTTTTAAAGAACTTGTTCACAATTTTGATACTTCAGCCTACAGTAATGATTTAAACACTTCCTTGGAGTATATACATATAGCATTTCATTGGAGTTTTGGACCTCTCAGATCCATGGACTACTGTTAAGAAAATGTGTATACAAATGTGTATATGTTTATGCATATTAAAAATGAGGAAGATGAAGTCTATTGTCAGTAGGTTTTTCTTACACTGGTGCCTGCACCTCCACTGGGAAGTATTTGAGGAGAGTGGGGGAAGGACTCACTGTTGATTTTGTCTTTGAGAGCAACTACCAGCAGGATTCCTAGAATACATTTTCTGCATTAAATACGCTAAAAATTTAGTAGCTACTTGTACTCTAAAAATGGATGTAGATATTTCCTTTGGCAGTGGAGACCATTTGCAGGAGCTGTTCCTGCACACCTCCCCTAATCAAATCCATTTTTTCTTACTGCAGTTTTGATTGTTCCGGCCACAGATTTTTTGACCTCTCAGTTGTTAGATAGAACTGTTAGTGGGCCAGGTTATTTTTAACCTGGCCTAATTCACATCAGAGTCCTGTGCAAAGTTATGCTAGCACAACTGAGGCAGCAGTGAAGGAGCAGGGTGGGAACTCATTAGGCTGGCTTTCTTCCCAGGAAAAAAAAGTCAGTGAAATCTTGGCTTCAAATTATAGCATTAAAATAAAAAAAAAAAATAGATTAGAAGAGGTGAAATTACTCTTCATACTTGCCTTTTAAAAGCTGCCCTGCATTTTGATTCACCTCTGAGAATACCTTCATGTGTACCTCCTGAATCATAAAATGATATGAGGTGTCACCAGTTGGTGTCACTTTCTAAAAGGCCATGACTATTTTATCAAATTATTCTTAAGTGTATACAAGAAAAAATTTAGCTGCATTATAGTGTAGATGAGGTTATCACATATCTCTTGCTATGATTCTGCTAACATACAGGTTGTTTGTACCTATTTTGTTTTAATATAAATTACAGCATTGTCTGTGCATGTTTTATAATTTATGACCTTTTTTCCCTGGAGGTCAAGAAAAATTACATTTTCAGAATAAAAACACAGCTCATTTATGTTGTTAGTTCCATAAAAGAAGTCTTTGAACTAATCCTTCCTTTTGTCTTGAAGTCTATTAAACTTTTTGTTATTAAAAAAAGAGGTGTTTTAAAGAGTGTCTTTCTACAGAGAAGGAAAAAAGTAGAGTTAGGCTTGATTCTCTTTACCAGACCTTGCACATGGCCTGTGTTGTCTCTGTCCAGTGGAAATTCCCTTCATAATCTTCCTCTTTTCCCAGTACAAAGGTCTGCTTCAGTGTCCTGTTCTCTTCTTTCCTAGCACCATGGCTAACTCCAAAGAGCTGATGGAGGAAGGAAAGGAGCTTTGCTACTGTATTTTATTGCAAGACTTAACATGCACCAACACCAGCAGCCCCGTTCTCATACAGAGGATGATTCTCTCTGCTCCCTTGTGATGAGCTATTACAGACTAATTATTTCCACAGTCCATCACCAAATCTACCAGCTCATTACTCCTGTCCTGAAATTGTCTTCTCTCAGATATTAGACAGTCTTCTCACTGTGTCTGTGCTGAAGACTTACATTTTCAAACTGTTGATGGATAATGATGGGTGTTCTTACTTTTGCATAGGTATACTTTCAAACAAGAAACTCATCAAAAGGTTTAATATGTGTGTTGCTCTTGCAATATTTTTGGAAATGAGAAAACAAGGGGAAATGGTACAGAAAAATGTGTTGAATAAACACCCTCTTCATCTTACAAGATAAATACTTTAAGGAATATCAGCTCATGCTATGAATGTAATCTTGATTTTGTCACCTTATGTGAAATATTTGATAGTCTTTGCTGACATAATCGTGTACACAGTGCTGGTCTGATGCCCTGGCTATTGGGTTTAGGGAGTTAAAGGGTCAGAGAACTATCATTGCATAATTGTAGGAAGTGAAGCTTTGTTAGGTAAATATTGCATCAGCACAAGAGTGAGGGAAGTATTATTAATGGTTTTTGTTGGGAGTAGCCTGGTAGTAAGACTAGAAATATTCTTATATTGATTATGGGCTTATAAAAGGAACTGTTGCTTGGATATTCTTTACTTTTTGTCAGAGCAGTCTGATGATGAATTTCATGTGCTGTACTGCTCATTCATTAGAAGGAATTCTTGACAGAGCCACTCTTGAGTTCCTCATGCAAAACTGTATTGTTTCCTTCTGATTTACAGAAGAATGGAGACATTGAATTTTATGAAGCTCCATGTCTTAGGCAAAGCAAGCCCTGTTGTTACTGGATCCTGATCCTGCTCATTGCTGAGACAGCCTTGTGGTCATATGAAATTAGAAATGATCTTATTAGAAATTGGATTGATTCTGTGTGTAAACAAATAGCAAAGTTTCTTATTTATTGTGTTATTCAGAAATACTTTTAAGGTTGTGTTAAAAGAATGTGAAAAGAAAGGTGAAAAGTTTATTGGCCATCACAAACAATCCGAATTGTGATGAGAGATGTGAAGATAATTTGTTAAATTCCAAAAGCTACTTATTTTTCATTACTATTTTTGTACGTGGCTTTTTTTACTGCCAGAGGAAGTCTACAAGCATGAGGGACTCAGTGTAAAGACATCCATGCAAAATTTTTATCAGGTCCTAACTGATAATGAAAACACTGCAGTGTATTGTGGGACTTGGAGTTTTTGCTGTCGTGGAGTTTTTTTGTTTGTGGTTTGTTTGTTTTTGTTAATGTTTTGGGGTTTTGGGGGAATGTTGTGTAAATTTTCTTGGGTTTTAAAGAAAGTGTGACAATGTGGGAAATCTTGGCAAAATCTTACAAAATTTGGGAGGTTGTGGGATTGAGTGGCATTTTGGTTTTTTTTTATGTTGGGGTTTTGAAGATGCAAAGAGAATAAAGCTCTTAGGGTTTCAGTAACTCAGTTGTGCCAGGTAAATGATGTGCTTTTTAGTAGGCCCTTCACATTTCTTGTGAATCACTTACTTGGGATAGGAATGTTTTTTAAAAGGTACTGATACTGTGGAGGATATCTTTGGTCTTTTCTCTTTAATACAAAGATGAGAATTCAAGAAATTATCAAAATGGCGATGTGGCATCAATCTCTGAAGATCTCCTGTATCAGATCAGGTTCAACCTGCACAGAACGTGGAGAGGGAGGGAGTCCATTGTGTGGGAATTACTGACAAGTGCAGTGTTCTTTACTGAACAATGAAACACTTCATGAAAGTATGGGATGTTTTGGTATGTGTGATTCTATTAATTTATTTTTTTTACTGTTTAGTTCCAAGATGGCAGAATTATTTATGGAATGTGAAGAAGAGGAGCTAGAACCATGGCAAAAGACCGTGACAGAAGTGGAGGAGGATGACGATGATGACGACGATGATGATGATGAGCCAATCTTTGTTGGGGAAATCACAAGCTCCAAGCCAGCTACTACATGTAAGATAACTTTGTCATAATTTCAAACAGATATTTCAAAGTATCAAAAGTTTAAAGACAAAGAAAGTTTAAAGGAAAAGATAGAATTTTTAACAATTAGACTTAAAAAATTCTACATCTTAAAGCTGTACATCTCTGTCATACTGAAAATCATAATTCTTAAAAAATTCTGTCCTAAAACCCAGGTTATGCACAGTTCTATTTACCTCTAACCTTAATTCTCAGGAGTCAAAACATTTGAAGGTTTTAGCATTAACAATATACTTTCAAAGCCAATATATATGATCCTGAAACCATGCATGCAATTGCTGTCAGTATAGTTGATATTTCGTTATATAGTTGAAAGTGTCTCCCTCCTAAAAGAATGTGCATGAATTGAAGTTTTTGTGTTACAGTCACTTTTTTTTTTCTCCACCTCCCATTTTGCATTTGGTGGACGCCATTCTGACAAAACCTGGGTAACTGTCTTAAGTGTCTATCATAAAAGTACAGTCTGGAGAAGTGATTAATGTGAAAATGCTAGAAGCCTGTCTGGGAAGCAGGAGATATTTATTAATCAATTTACTCATCCCTTGTAAAATAGAGAGATTTTTTCATCCAGTTTTTCTCCTAGTGCAGCAAGTGAGGTTAGGTGGTTATGATGACACAGATATGTCAGGATTCCATTGTTTGTCTATGCTCGGGCTTTGGCAGGTAAGTAAAGAAGAACTTCATTTTTGTTAGTTTAATTAATTTTAGTAATGAAACTTTTTGATCTCTGTGTGCATCCATTTGGTAGTCAATTGTTGGGAGGTTTGACATGAGGTTTGTCTAGCAGTCAAATATACAAGACATTGCTAGTGAGGTTTGCTGCTCTCAGTTTGTGCCTCCTCTCTCCTATGCTTGTATCCAGGATTTCCATAGTTGTTTTCTGAAGGTGTGTAGTTTGCAGTGGGGAATCCCAAGACAGAATGTTAAACAAGGCTGTCACTCACACTCTGCTGCTTGGAATTTGGAGCTGTTGGTAACTTTCCAGTCATTTTAGCTCACAGTGCTTTCATCCTGCAACTTTACTTTGTTGCTTACTGGGATAGCTTGTTGCTTCTTACACTGGGTTGAAAAGGTAGAAAATTACTTTTTAAATATTAAAGCAATACTGAGGCTGATAAAGTTCTCTCACCTGAAAACAGTTTTCAAGGGTGACTCTTTTAAAAATGTTCTGCATATTCTTAAAAATTTGAAGAATGTTTTTAAATTATTTTAATAAGTTTTCTGCAGTTACAAACTTCCAGGAAGACTGAAAAATGCCCTTACTGTTTTCTGGAAGGTCCAGAGATCTCTGGATTGCTGTTGGTATTTGGCAGTAGGTCATGGCATAGAACAACTATTAAGGCATTGGGCTTATGTTGGATCAACAAATATGCCAAGATTCATTGCAGTTGTTTTAGTCTCAAGATTTTGTTTAGTCAAAGGATAGAAATAGTTCAGGTGAAAACTATAATTTTGGTATGATTCTGTGAACTTTAAGGGCTTTGGTAAAAGGTAGAGACTTAAAATGTTTGCATCTTACTCTATGGCTGTCCATGCTTGGTCCTGACACAAGTAAAATCACTTATGGTATAACTTTTTACTTTATCTCTTTTCCTTCCCTCTCCTCAACTTTTCTCTTTATAATCTACTTCACTCTCAAAAACAGCTATGGAAGAATGACCTCAGTTCTTCTCTGGCTTGTAAGTAGTACCACCTGGCAGCAGTCAGGCTTCAGTTTGTTACCGGCGGTAGGCGAGACACTGTGAACTCAACTTGACTTATCACTGCTTAGCTTGTACCTGAGAAAGCTCCTGTCTGATCAGATGAAAAACTGATGACAAATGGAAACTCACGTGTGGTTCTTAATTTTTTTGAAAGTATGCAGTGAATTGCATTTTCTTAACCTTTTCCTGACAGTGCAGTTACCAGTTTTTGTGCAGACTGGTGTGAATAACTTGAAGGAAGTAGTTAAAAACCCAACTTTGACCTGCTGGCACAGTGTCATGTAGAATCAAGTGTGCCTTCTGATGTACTGGAGGATTGTTTTGACTGAGATGAAAAGTAATTCACACTTTGTTCCCTTTATCATTTCCTGCAACTGCTCGTTTTTCCTACATTACCCCTCCTTCTTGCTTTCTTTTTCATAATGCTACAAACCTGTAATTTGTTACTACTTTACAATTTTACTGTGTGTGTGTCAGCTTTCTTCTCCTTCAGTGCTCTTTTATCTGAACAAGACAAATAACACTTTGATGGAAGAGGGAAAACAGCACATCAGGTCTATGATGAATCAGTTGAGTCATGTAAAAGTAGTTTATAATTTCAATAACTGACTTCTTGAAATATTCTTTTTAAAAGCAGTAAAATCTGCCCATGAATTTTAGGATGTGAATTGTGTGCACATCACTGTCTGACTGTGCTTTGTGAGACATGACTTTTAGGGTAGCTTTTCATTTGGAGTTAGATGATGCTTTAGTTTCATTTCACTCTGGAATTCAAATGTGACATATAGATTTATTAACAATCCCAAAATGTGTGTGTTGAGCTAAATCCTGAACTAATTTAATCCTTGTTTGTATTTACTACTGTGTTGAAATAAAAATACTATTACTATTAGGGGATGAAATTTTGTTCTATCTTAAAAAATGCAGACCCGTTTTAATCTGTTGGTTGCAGCTGCCTTTTATTAGTGTGATCTAAATGCAGGTGGCAGGTTGAAAGCTGTGATCTTCTGAGCTCTCCTGCTGTAAGGTTTACTTATCAACTGGAGAACTGTGTAATAATGAGCTATTGCTGGTGGAAACAGCCTTAAGGTTGTTAAACACGATGTGTAGATACTCTTAAGATCTATTGTTTGAAAACCAGATGTAATCTGACCCTGGTTTGAGAAGTAACTTCCAACCGTGGCGGTTAGATACTGGAGAATCAATCTCTTTTCATATGCATGTTTTCACAGGTCAGAGCAAGAAACCTGTCAGCACCACTGATGGAGAATCTGGGAATAGAAAAATATTTTGATTTGATGAATATTTTTGTGACTGTCTGGGATGATTGGAAACCCCAGACTAAGGCATACAAAGTCGAGGAATATTGGTGGCATTAGTTAGGGAGTAAACATCAAATTTGAAAAATTCCCTGTGTTTCTGATGAGCCAGAGCTCTGGACACAGATTACCATGCAGGATATGTAAGGATATTAGTTCTCCTGTAATGCAATTCCAGCATGACTCCTTTGATTGCTGAGCTGTTGATTTTCCTTTCTCATTGGAAAATGGATATCATGAAGTCTAAAACCAAGTTTGTAAGTGCTGTATTTTCCTATTAATACAGAAGCAGATTGTGTCGTTACTGGTTTAGAGAAAATACATCCTTTAGTGTAGCAGTTTCTGGTATTTGGGGAACTTATTATGTATATGAGAAAGAGAAGTAAATAAATGCACTAAAATTAGCAAAGTTTAAATGTTAATGAATTTGTGTGTTTGCATTCTTATTTGTGTATTGTCTACAAGAAAATAAAACCTGAGATTCTTAAGTAAACTAGCTTAACTGAAGAAGAGTGGAAGAACGTACCTTAATTTGTACTAATTATACTTTGTTTTGCTAGGTATTTTTTTTAGGAATATTTATAAGTCAAATCTTGGTTGGCTTAATTAGTGGATGTGAAAGCTGCTTTTAATCTGAAAAGCAATGAAGCTGTTAATTTATTTGCAATTAAGATAAATGTAACTTTTGGCAGATATATTGAACAGAGTCAACCTCAGCTCATCACGAAGGGGGATACAGAATGGTGCACCTAGTAGAGGTACTTTATTGTCCTAATATGGTAATTAAAAACAAAAAAATCCACAACACTTACCAAACATTTGACTGCAAAATTGCATAAAGATAACTTTGGAATCCTTTGCAACAGGTCCAGTTACTACATTCAAGACTGAGAGTCACCATTATGTGACCACTGCCTCCAGCCCCAGTGCCGGGCCCGTTCCATCAGTCTTCCAGGCTGCCCCCAGACCTACGAGCAGCTCGGGAGCAGTGCAGCCACTGGCTATAGCAGGCAATGTTTCAGGAACTTCACAAACACTGCAGAGACCGGTGGCTGGATGTTTATCAACACAGCAGCTGCCTGGGGCAAGTTCTGGAATAACACAGCCTGTAACCATTCCAGTGACAACGCAGCCAGCATCAAGAAATATCACAGTTCCTGCAGTGGCTCAGCCTGTGTCCAGGCCAGAGACTGGAACAGCACAGCCTGTGATGCTCAATCAGGTAAATCTTTATTCACTTAAAGGGTGCTATTACTTTGGGATAAATTAATGAAAAACATAGTGATTTTAAGACCTGGACTAGGTTATAGACTGGCATTATGTAAAGACATGAAGATTCTAGGACCATAACCTTGCACTAGTAAATTAAAATGTGTCTTTGGAAATACCGATTTGCCAAATGCAAAGATGATGGCTTTAGTCACAGTAAAATGACACTAAATGAAAATCCCAGACTTTAGAGAAATTACTGTTTAGGTTCTTTATGTTGTTTGGAAAAATGATGGAAATTCATTCTCTAAATTCTGCAGATTTCTTTGCTCAGAGATGGGTCCTCTGTATTGATAAATGAATTTGTTAAATAGCTTGCATTTGCTGTGTAAAGTAACTTTGTGGTTTTTCCCACCTGATTTTTACAGTGCCTTACTTGGCCTTTTTGCTTCTTAAGAGAATGCTGCAGTGGTAGCTCCTTGCAGGGTTTTGCATTTTCATTCATGTGGCAATTGTAGTGGAACACGAGTATGGTAAGGAGGGTTTAAGCAACCAAAAGTTACAGGACCAGCAGGTGAAACAATTTGGCAACGTATTTGTATTGCTTGAAAAGCCCAAGGGGATTACTTTTCTACATCGTGTATCATTGATCTTCCTGGATTGCCACAGAACCTTAGAAAGCTGACAAGAGGGAGTTGAGTTAAATGCTGGATTTGTTGCCTTATCTGTTGGGACATATATGAGAGACAGAGAATGAAGATTAAAATTCCCTATCTGTATGAGGTAAACTATGATGTGATACCTTTATTGAAAATAATTTACGAAACTGTTTAGCCAATGTGCCTGAAATGTTAGCTTCTACTGTCAGGTTAAGATGAAGTCTGACAGTGGCACCATCTCCATTGGCCATGCAAATACATGTACCTGTGGTTGTCCCAGCTGCCAGTCTTTTGGTGTACATAAAAATCATGCAGCCTAGTGGATTCTGCATTTGCTGAATAGGGCAGTCAGTCTGAATGAACATGGTTAATTAGAGCATTAAAAGATGAGAATTGGCTGTTCTTAAGACCTGTGGCTAAATCATGGCTGATGGGTGGCTGTATTTTAAGAAGAACAAAATAAAAACAATGCAATGTAATCATTGTCTATCAACTGGCTAGCTGGATCTCTGGCAAATTCATTAGGAAAGAACTCGTGCTTTCCAATTTAGAGTCCTCAGCAGTTCATTGGTGGCTTGCAGAGAGAAATTGGTGGATGTGGGGAAGCGGCTTAGCTAAATCAGTCTGTCGCTGTATATAAGAAGCCCTAAAAACTGATATAATCCAAAGTCCAGATATCCAAGTTGCTTTTTCAGTCCTCTAAATCTATCTGTATAAATCAGGACAGATTCATACAGAAAGGTCTGCTACTTCACATGATATATCTTTCAAGTCTGTGAACTTTGTTTTTATAAAAGTTTACTTATGGCATAGTAAGCTGTATTAAATCCTTCAAAGGAGACTAGGATGTCTTGCAGAATCTTTTCTGCCAAGGAAAGGCCCCTCCTTTATTTCCTTCACACATACATGCTCATGTTTTTGTTGTAACAGATAAAGCTGCTCGGGGCTTCTGCATTGTTTTTATGAGAAAATCCTGCAGTAAACACACCTGGGAAAGCTGAACTTCTCCATACAGTGTGTGTGTAAGCTGGATGTAATTCCTCAGGACAGGGATTTCCTTTAAAGAAACTCTGCACACAGCACTTCTTTTTGTGACAGTTCTTTCTGCTTTGTTGAGTTTGTGTCACAGATGAGGCTTAGTTAAGTTTTTGTGGTGTTACTTTGTCAAAATCTGCAGGTTGTTATTCTTTTTGAAGAAATTGCAACCTGAAATATGCCATGGGAAAAGGTTCTCTAACCATGTTCTGTGTATTCCAGGTTAGACTAACAAGCTTTAGAAAGGAATACATCCTTTTCTGGGATATTCAGTACATACAGATTCTGTGGTCTCTTAAAAATTCCACTGTTGAAATTATCCTGTTTTACTGTTTCTTTGCAGTGTTGACATTTTAATCTTGGTTTTCATGAGTTTGTTGAGGTTTTTTTCAAGTTATCCCAAATGTAACATCCTGTTCTTTGGCTGTTAAAAAATTCTTTAGTACCTTTAGGAGTTTTTTCTGTTTGGTTTCTTTCCTTGCTTGTGACACGTTGACAGTGAATCTTCCATCTCTTTGGCTTAACTTTTCTAGTTTCAGAACTGTATTTCCGGTTTCAGCTTTAGAATAATTTTTCTTGGTTTTGTATTCTTGCCACTTGATTATATTACCCTTTTTATGGAGAAAGAGGCTTGTTTGCTGTGACTTTTTCTTCGGGAGGTATTATAGTTTAGCTTCTTGGGCAAAGTTCTATGATTTTTAATTACTCCTGTCACATTCTGTCATTTGCTGTTCTTAGAGTCATATGTATACTGCCTGTATTTTGGTTCATGTCCTTGGGTTGAATTGTCTTCATTTGAGAGCTCCCTAGGTTTTTTTGGATTCCTCACCCCCTCCCCTTCTACTGTTTAGTTCACTTGGGGCTGCTTTTTTATAATGATGATTTTCTGTCTCGGTCTTTCTTGATATTTTCGTTTACGCATGTTCTGTTTCTTCCCAACTTGATTCCTTCTAAGTGACAATGGCTTCAACCAAGTTTTTCTGGGAAGTGTTTGACATTTGAATCTTCAACTTTCAGGTGTTGAAACTTACCCTTGAAATTAAAATATAATGTTATCAATATGATTGTGAGGTGTGACGGGACAATGTGACAGGACCCCTTTTTAGCTGAACACCCTTTATAGTGCCCTCTCATTCTAATAAAGATCAAGTACCAATATTGTGCTATTTATACCTTAATGTTAAAATTAAACCTAACTCGGTTATGTTTTTCTTAACTGCTTATTGCTATTACTGAAAATATTTCATGTTTCAGGTTGTGCTAAGATGAATACCCTATTAAGGTGTAAGCAGTATTGGTGAATCTTAGAAAATGCTTCTCCTATCTCACCCTCTAACTTTGAATATTTATAAAGAGAACTAAATATCATGTTTGCTTTCCCTCCAAATGTTACCCATTGAGTGAAGCTGTTCAGCTTTGACAGTCTTCAGTTTGGAGCCAAGAAATGTGGATTATTGAATTGTGTAGGTTATACCTAGTACTAAAGGGCAAACCTTTTAAACTGAAGGCTAAAAGAGTACTTGTACTTGGAGATGTGCAAAACTTAATTTAACAAGGTGCTGGGAAACATGAACCACCCTTTAGGTTAGCTGTGCTTTGAAAAGAGGGTTTGATCATATTGTTTTCAGAAATCCTTACAAAATATGGTTTACATAAAAGAAAACAAAAAAACTTAGTGACACTGGGAGTTAGTGCCCTTCCCAGTCAGTATACTGAAGATATCTCTTACTTTGATTAAAGCTTGACCACTTAGAATTTAAATTCAATATCATCTTGCTTTGAGAAGCTTCTGCAAATTTGTGCTACTTCTGAGTTCTGGTTTTTGATCTTTTAAAATGCAGCTAGCTTTTATGCAAGAGGAACAGGCAAATACCTGAGTTTAGGTTGAAGGAAGAAAGTATTAAATTTTTTGAAAAACAGTTCAAGTATAATTTGAAACACCATCAGACTTTTTGAACAAAAGCACTTACAATTAGCAATTCCAACAGATTAGTAATACTTCATAAAAGGGACTTGCCCAGGTCATAGGTTTTTGTTACTATTCTGATACACAGCTGTGAATAAATTTAACAAGCACTGATCAAAGTTGCAAACTTATTAAAATGTCAAACTATTTTGGGGGTATTGTAATGGAGTTGATTTTCACCTGAGTACTTAGGAGCACTTTTAAGAAATCATGTTTTTAAAATAAACCCTTTGAAGCCTGCAAGTAAAAAAATACTAAAGCTCCAATTTTTTTTCCCTCTTGAAAATATCTTATTAGGATTATATTATGGATTCTCTACCAGATGCACCAGATAATACATCTGATATACTGTTTGGTGTGAGACAGAACTCGGGAGTTCCACAGTACCAGACTGGGCCAGCAGTGAATGTAACAGGTGGGTGTAACTGTAGTTATTGACAAGAGAAAGAAACAACCTAATGCCATTTCATTGTAGTGCAGATCCTTGGGTTATAACTTTAAATAGGATTTCTGGGACATAGTATAGCTGCTTTTTTCTTCCCTCTGTGGGTAATGCTGTGTAATGTTTGATGAAATAAACTCTGGAGCCTTGTGTTGTCAGACTTCGCTTTTCAGTGCTTTCGACTGACTGTAATATCAAGAGATGTCATCTTATAATGCTCTTACAATTCATGCATCTTATAATGGGAAAAGGCACTGCCAGATCCACTGTAATTTTAGTGACAGGCAAAGGTTTGTTTTATCAGTCTTTGGCTCGTGGGAATACAAGTGACTGTAAAGCAGAGGGGCTGTGAACAGCACCTGAAGAGCTGAATCTGCTGGGGGAGTTCTTTGGGATGATGATCTGGGTTTCGTGACTGCTGTATGCAGGACTTGGAGTAGATAGGATCAAAAGGATCCTTCCTAAAATGGAGGGAAAGTGAAAAAGAGTATGTAGTTTGACAACTAAAATACTGTATTTCAAATAGCTAAATTGTATTTCAGCAGTAAAGAGTTAACCTGCTTAAAAACAAACCAAAAAGCACCTTGTGTGTGTGTGTGTGTGTGTGTGTGTGTGTGATAGCAGATGAAGGAGATCTGAAGTATGCAGTGTATTCAGTCTTAAACAGGCTCTAGTCTTTGACTTCCCTCCTCTTTTTTGGAGGATTGTGCTTTTGGAATAACTGGCCAGAGTCACATTATTTTGTCTCTAAGTTCTGGAGGACAATCCCTGCTCATTCTCCCACGAGGTAACAGGTCATGTACAGAGAATGGCCTGACTGGTCACACTAACAATTTAGGTAGGACGGAATGAGAGCTGGTTTGTTCTGCTTCCTGTGATTTTGCATTTTTAGTTTAGGCATTCACTCCAGGTACACCACTAACCTTCACTGATAGTTATTTTCTTGCTTGTGTCCAGCTATTTTGTTATTCTCATTGTTACTTATTGGATTATAGCTTGTTGTTAAGTAAGCAAAGGGTTTGTTTCTTGAAAATGGTTCAGTATTCAAGCCTTTGTTCTCCAAAGAACAGGTATTAAAGTTTAATTGTTTGTGGGTTTGTTGTTGGTTTGTTTTGGTTTTTTTTTTCACTTAGGGGACTTGCTTGCATACTTGAAAATTGTGTGTATTAGGGTATTATGTTAATTATTTTGTTAAGGTATAAAAATAGTCCGTTTTTCTAAGTTGGGTTTTCTAAAGTCAAATAAAATACTTCACTGAAGATTGTTGTAAAATCAGGCTGGTGGTTGGATGCTCAGATATTCTCAGTGATACAGAAGAATGCTAAAGTTACACTGGCTCTATGGAAGCCTTTGCTGAGCAAGACATGTCAATGCAAGCAGCCCATATATCTAACAGTGTCAGTATAAGTGAATTAAAACCCTCTAGAAGCAGTAGTATCTAATGAATAACCTGTTCATTTTGTGTATGAGTGAACAAATGAACCTTAGGCAAACAATGCATAGGGTGAGGCATTTGAGCTTAATCTGTTTATTTATGTTAGAAAGAAGGAAAGGTGTGCTGCAAAGGAGAGCGTTAGGATGTTTAAATATGTATATAACAAGTGAATTATGTTTCTCCATGTATGAGGCACAGTGTGGTGAATTCTCCAAGATGCTCATCAGCATTCCCTGCAGGGAGTGCATTGCATTCTCTGCCTTTGTGCATTGACTGGGGAGACTCTCCAGACTGTTTGCAAGGTTTAGGTAGTTCCCACTCAGTAAACACACTATGGGTGGGAGAAGGTTCTTCTGTTTGTGCTCAGAAGTCTGAATGATTTTATGTGACACAAGATGCCTCTGCTTGTCGAGACAAGATGCCTCTGCTTGTCGAGAAGACTTGAAAGATACCAATTCAGCTGCTTATTACCTCCAAAAACTCTTTGGAGCAGCTGTACCATTGGGAGGGGAATATCCAAGAATGTCCTTAGCTCAGATCATTGTGCCCAGAACTGAAGTCCAGTCCTTGTCATAGTTCATGATAGTCTGAACACTGTTTTCAGTCTGTGATTGTGAGAGGCTTACAAGACCTGTGCTGGCACTTCAGACTTCTTGATATGGAGCTGTGGTCTTTCAGGTCTACTTGAGCACTGTTCTCTGTATGGAGAGTATATTGTCAAGGGTAATCTTACGGTGACAGAGACATGGGTTTGTGACAAGATGGAGCCAAGCATGGATGGACATGTTAATCAGCCACTGAACCTCTGAATTTCTAAGCTTTTTTCGTAGTGATTTCCTTTTCTTCAGAGGAAATGCTGCAAACAATAAGAAAATAAACTGTTATTTCAGAAGAGAGCAAATAGATGTGCTGTGCTTAGAAGTTACAGCACTGTTTGCATTTGGCATACAAACTGAAGTTCACAGAGTTAAATAACAAACTAAACCAGCATTAACATAGAACCAGAAAAAAAAAAGGTGTTTTTCATCAGAAGGTCAGAGCTTGTTCCAAGTAGTGGGCATTGCAGAAACCAGCTGCTTAGCTTAACTTTATTACTGTGAACTCACCTTGTGTCAGATTAGAGTGGGTCAAGATGTGAAAAGTAGGCCAAATAAATTCAGGTGGTCATGGTATGATTTATTGGGTTTCAGGAATGGGTCTGTATCTCTTTGCATTTACCCTCTTCTGCTTTGCTGGCCTTGGAATATTCAATCTGAGCTGGATATTGTTTTCTTAACTTCTGCATGGTTTATTAGTTTAGGGAAGTCTTAACTGCTTTATGTGGACTTGCCCATCCTTTGAAGTATAGGTATCACTAATGTGTTTTAATATACCCTGGAAAAAAACTGGGGCTGTTTAATTCAACCACTGAAGGTGTGAATGAGAGAGGGTTTGTATCTAAGCGTCCTGCTATTTCTGAAGGCAACAGTGTAACTCCAAAAAAGCCCCAACCTAGTGAGGTTGGCGCTGGAAGCAATTCAGCTGTTTCACCTAGACTTAACTCTCCAACAGTAACACCATCACAAAATGTATCTTCAAAAGGTGGGGTAGATCCAATGGTTTAGTTGGCAATCCATGCCTGTTTCATGGAAGAAGCACTTCTGTAGTGTGTCAGTTGGTCACTGTTAGTAACGCTGCTCAGGCAATGGAAAAATTAACTGTTCTTATGCTCTTGTTCTGATGTTTTTTGACAGTTTGAAGAAAACTTGAAGCTTGGGTTTATTCATTAAAGTTTTAAGCTGATGCAAAGTTTTAATACCTCTCTTTTGCTCAAAAGGTATTAATCATTCACGTTGATAAGAGAAGCACTATTTCCTTTCATTACTGGGAGTAATTATTAATTTAGAGGATTTATTCTCTAGGTTCTCCAAAGACACCATTGCTCAACAGGAATGATGCATTTGAATAGGCCTAGATTCCAACAACACTCCAAAGAGAAATAGTCTCATAATTAAGAACCAAATGCTGAAATTCCTTTCCAAAATCAGTTATCTGAACCCTGTTGTGATGAAGATCAGGTCATGGCATAAAACAGGCTTTGCATGTTCATTTGAAAATCAAAGTTCTTAAAACAAAACCATCAGAAATCCATCCTATCCAGGGTGTGGTGGGGTGCTGGTGCACAAAATGAATGCTTTGTCTCTCTCATGTTACCTTCACCTCCTCATATATTTTTTCTTAGTTTGTTGCTGAGATTTTGTAAAAGTTGTTTATGAGTGTATATCAAACAGAACAAACTCCAAGACTGGGGAAAAGGGTAGTTGAAAGATGGTTGTAAAACCTTCGTTATGGTTTCTACATCTACACCAATGGAATAGTTTTCATTTGAAATAGCATGTTTGGTTAGCAGAATAATAATGATAAATTGAGTATTCTGTTTGAATTCTGAATCTTCACATATTTTAAATTTTACAGGGACAAATGCTGCATCAAGCACCATTAAAAATGGAGGACCTTTTCCACGAGCTTGTCCAAAGTGTAATATTCATTTCAATCTTATGGATCCTCTAAAAAATCATATGAAGGTAAAATATTCTGGGGCTGGGAAACATTAGAACAAGCTCATGTGGGCTTCTGTTTGGTTATGCTAGCATGACATGTTTTGATACGAAGATCGTTTGGCTTCTGTCTGGGATCAACCAGAGCCTAATGCTCAGAGTCTTGCAATCCTGGAGAGGAAGACTGGAGTAGGGCAACCCTAAATTCTGCTCCTTTTTGCCTCATTTTTCCAGTGTGCTGAAGGTAAGTGTCTATGATAACAGACAGCCAGATGACCCAATCTGGGTTAGATCACTATTGACACAAAGATGACAGTGTAAGTTCACCTTTTTATCTTGATGTGTCGCTTGAAACATCAAGGTAAAAATACAGATAAAGTTAAACTGATGGGAAGAATTTAATTTGTAGTTCATACTTAAACACTGAGAGAAAGAAAACTTTAAGAAACTGAGCATCACTTTATCTGATTATTAAACTACTTGTTATTGTTTCTGGAAACATTGTTTCTTGAAAAATATTTATTATCATTTGGCAAAGATATGTGCAATTCTCAGGCATATATATTCCATTTCAGGCAGATAATGGCTTTGCAGTCTATACATGATGTGAATATCCCACACAAAAGAGCATAAACTATTGTGTAATGGAAATCTGTGAGGATCTGAGTTACTGTTGCCACAGATGGTTCTGATTTACAGGGTCACCATACCCTCAGTGGTAGTTGCTGTTCTCTTCAGCTCTGAAACACAATTAAGAAATGTAGATAAGTGGACAAAAACCCAAGGGTTTTATCTTTTTGTAATCATTATTTGTACAGAATAGCTTTTGCACTGAGTACATCAATGGAATAAAAGAACCACTGAAGAGGTGTGCTTACTTAGTATTATTTAGTTAAATTTTTAGTTGAACTATATGGAATAAATATACTGAGTTACATTTCCATGGTAGGAAATTAACTCCTTGCTGGTAGGATTATAGACAGTAGTCCTGCACAATAAAAACCATTATTCAGCAGGAGAAGAATCTGTCCTCTGAAACATTCTAATTCTAACTTAGTAACTTCAAAGTACCTTCTTTATGAAGTACTTCATACATTTTAAGTGTTAAGTTTCATAATATGTCTATCATCTGGCCAAGCATTCCTTATTCCTTATTTTGACATAAAGAAGCTTGAACAATGTATATTGTGTGACTGAGAATTTCTAAATTTTTTAGTGATGCTGGAAAGACTTCTGCAGGTTTCAACATGTTCTTCCCTAAGAAATAAAGATAGAACTTTACATTAAGTTCTCAATAAACTTATGCTTGTCAGCAAAATACTTGCATAAAAACTACTTTTCTCTCTCTTGTTAATGAAGTAAAAATTTTTCTCATGAGCAAGGCAGTGCTTGTGTTCTGGGTTTTTTATTAACTTTATCTTACATGAACCTATGAGAATCATCCTTTTCCAGTTTTTATAATATGTAGTAGTTTATTACTTCAACACTACATAAAGATCAATTATTGTTTAAAATCATACTAAAATATGGCTAAGGCTGGTGTATCAGAGAACTGAGCTTTGCATCTAAGTCTAGTGAGTGCCTTCAGTTTTTAAAATGCTGTTGTCATTGATGCAGTTTGGTAAGAGAGACTGACACCTTTGTCTCTTTCTGTCTCTTCTCCTCCCTGTTTGCCTCCAGTATTGTTGTCCAGATATGGTAAATAACTTTTTCCCAGCAACGATCAAAACAGAATGTTTGAGCACAACAAGTAAGATTGCTGAATCTGAGAAAGGAAAATTGATTATGTTAGTTAATGACTTTTATTATGGGAAGGATGAAGGTGACACCCAGCAGGTGCAACAGGAGCAGAAGACTCATACGACATTTAAGTGCATCAGTTGTCTCAAAGTTCTTAAAAATAACATAAGGTATTTGAACTCACTTCCTTAATTGTTTTTTAATCACAGCCCATAGCAGTTTCTTGTATTAAAAATTTGTGCCTCTGGAATAGAGTTCTCATCTTACTGAAGACCGATAATAGTGGGTGACTGAACAGAAACTGAATTAATTTTTACTTTGCATGTGTGGCCATAACTTGGAACTTTTTATGGATTAGAGTACAAATTTTAGTGGTACCTAACATAAACATAGAGATTTAACGAGAGCCATTGTAGGACTTTGGGGTTAGAAGGGGCAACACGAAGTGTTTTACAATTTGCCATCTGGATTGATGGCGATACTGGTGGATGCGAGTGTTAATTCCCTCTAGGGATGCACAGTGACTAATAGTCTGTGGTTTACTTATGTAACATCTGTTATTTTGATGGAATAATTTTACTTCCAAATGCTGAAAAAAAACTTCAGTAAGCTGTTTTAGCAGGTAGACAAGTTTGTGTCATCGTTCCTTTGGAAGTTAAGGTCACTGAACTTTTTTCACATGCATTCTTCAAAAGAAGCTGAAGTAGCAGAATGTAAAACTGAAAAATGGACTATTGCTTCAAAGGGCACAGTCTGCAAGTTAAAATGAACAGGTTTATGCTAACATTAGACGCATATTATTGAACAAAACAGAAGTTTCTTGTAATTAAAACAACGAAATCTGCTATTAATCATTAAGTAGGCACTATTTCTACTCAGCATTATATTGTAAGCTGTGGTGCCTATGGGTTCCACTGCAAGTCATTAGAAGTGTGAGCACTTTAATTTCTCTAGAGTTGATTTTACCATATTAATTTTTGCTGTAACTTTGTAGCTGTACTCTGTACTTCTGTAACTTCAGAATTTTTGTTCCAAGGTATATGTTGCACCTTTAACTATTTCTAACGGACAGAATAAATACATAGTACCTTTCCACTTCAAGTATAAGTTTTTTGGATCTTAATTCAGAAAACCAAAAGAGATTCCTCATGGTGGTCCCCTGCTTCCTTTAAAGATCTGTGGTTTAACATACCATTGCAATACTTTTCTGATAAGGTAATATGCAGTAACAGTGCCAGTTCCTTTTGTCTGGTTAGGTACTTGCATACCTTCAATTGGCTTTTTTTTTTCTTCTTGTTTCTTTTTCTTTTTTTTTTTTTTTGACCAGCTGCTTGATATTAGAAGCTTGAGCTCAAGAGACTATTCTCCTTGCTCATTTGTTTTGTCCAGTTCCAAGGCCTACATTCCTTTTGTGAGTGTGACCTACATTTAAAGGTTCCTCTGCCTATACTGAAATGAAGCTCATTGAAAATAGAAGAGTTTTGGAGGTTTAACAGTAGAGGCTTGTGCAGCAAACTTGTCCTTGTGCTGCTCCACCAGTAATGGTGACCTGCCGTGCTGCCATGGGTGCCTGGACTTCTCAGCCAGGATAGGTTCCTACTCCAGACAGGGGGACGAATTAATGAGGAAAAGGTGCTAATTTGGAGCAGTAACATACCAGTTTCTCTTACTCTTTTGACATCAGCTGCACAGTGGCATTCTTTGATAACTGTCCTTCATAATTCAAGTTCAGTCCTAAATGCTTTAGGCAAAGAAGGCTCCTGGAAACTGTGCCAGGTTTGAATGGGTGTGGTTTCACATGAAGCTGTCGTGTCCAAACTGCAGATACATTCTTGCTACTCAATAGTTTTTAGCATAGTTGAAATTATACTTGTTTCAGAATGTGGCTTTGAGACTGGTGACGGTGAATGAGGTTTCAACAGCTGACATGTTATATTCTTGTTGTCTTTCCTTAATTCTCTTTATTTCAAGGCAAAAATTCTGTCCAAGTAACTATGAAAAATGTAATAGATCGTTTTATCTTAGAACATGTTTCACATATGTTGTATGTTCTTTAAAGTCAAGATTTCTAGTCAGCTTTGTCCTTACAGAGTAGAGTTTCTAAAGAATCCTCTACATCTTGCGTGTGATATATCATGTATAGCAAATGTTAAAATGTAGTTTTTTGCACCTGTTCACTATAATTTAAAGGTTTATGAACCACATGAAACATCACTTGGAGCTCGAGAAGCAGAGCAATGAAAGCTGGGAAAGCCACACCACCTGCCAGCACTGTTACCGGCAGTTTCCCACCCCATTCCAGCTGCAGTGCCACATTGAGAGCACACACACGCCTTACGAGTCATCCAGTAAGTTGGATCGTAGCCCATTGAGTTTTTCCTAAGCCACAATTTTTAGGAATTTTCTGGCCTTTACTTTGCTGGTTTGTAAGTTCAGAATAAAGCTATTGTACTTAAAGAACAATAATCTTGAGATTTAATGTAGGAACTGAGCACTCATTCAATTTTTTTTTGGTTTTTTTAGGGCAATGTGTGTGCAAAAAAATGTATTTTAAAAAGCTTTTTGTTTTTTTTTCCTTGGGGTTGTTTGGGGTTTTTTCTTTGTTTGTTTGTTTTAATTAAAAGCTTTGCTGCAAGAACTCCTGTCATTTATGACCCTTGTCCTCCTGGCTTTCTGAAACTGTACAGGGAATTTCTTAAGATTAGAATAATATTAGATTGCTTTACCTTTAGAAATATGTACAGTTCACATATACATATGTATCATTATCTATTTATGACCCCAATCAAATTTTGACTTTTTTTCTTGTTTTTCACTTTTTCTAGCCATTTGTAAAATCTGTGAACTATCCTTTGAAACAGAGCAAGTTCTTTTGCAACATATGAAGGACAATCACAAGCCAGGTGAAATGCCGTATGTTTGCCAGGTATCTAAGTGACTGTTTCCTATTTAGATTACACCACTCCTCTGTCTTCCCTGTCAATAAACTTTTAACAAAAAAAGTCAACCTTTTTATTTCAGGTGTGCAGCTACAGATCCTCATCTTTTTCAGATGTAGAAACGCATTTTAGAACAGTTCATGAAAACACAAAACATTTGCTATGCCCATTTTGCCTCAAAGTAATTAAAATTGGAGCACCATATATGCATCATTACATGAGGCATCAGGTAAGCAGATAATTTCAATCCTTAATGCTAGAAAAAATGCTAAATATATGTAAGGAATCTCCATCTGAAAAACGAACCTCAACTGATTTGTGTGGTTGTTACTGGATAAGAGTAGTTAATAAAATACCTTAAAAGAAATTGAAAAGTCTTTAAGGGAGTTGTTAGACTTTGTCATGTTCTTATGTGGCAGCATCTCCCTGTTTAAAAAAACAACTCTGAATATCTTCAAAAGAATCTTTATACTCTTTGGATTCTTCATTAACATTGTAGAGATGTGTTCTGCTGTTCTTGAGGTTACTAGCAAACCTTTCACTAGTTAAATAAGGAAAAAGATAAGATAACTTGTAACTAGAATCCGATTTCTCCTCCTCTTACTAATCATGCTGCCTTGCATTTTCAAGCCTTTAAATATTCTCTCTAGTTCCTGCGCAGTATTTTGTCTTTGTACAGCATTAGAAGTTTGTTCAGTTGAAGTTTTAAAAATGAGATGAGCATTTCTTGAGACAAGCTGGTGCTAGGGTTTTGTTTATCATGCCATCCATGCTTACCATAGATTGTCTGTTATTTCTAAAAGAAAAAGGGAGTGTACCGCTGCACTAAATGCAGACTGCAGTTTTTAACATGCAAAGAGAAAATGGATCACAAGACTCAGCATCACCGAACATTTAGGAAACCCAAACAGTTAGAAGGCTTGCCTCCTGGGACAAAGGTAAGTGTTCATACAGGAAAATTTGAGGGGACAAAGAAGCAAAAAAACATCTTGGTAGAGGAAAGGCTGGAATAGAAAGAAATGCTTTTCTCCTTTCTTCTACAAAGCCAAGTGTTTGGGATTGTTTTTTGGTTGGTGTTTTTTTTTCCTCAGCTCCAAAACCAAAACTCTAAAAAATACTCTTGTTGCAGGAATTACCAGGCACAATTTGTGGTTTCTTCTTGGTGATTCCTTGGTGTTGTTTTTTGTCCCATTGTTCCATACATATGTATGGCAGAAGTCCAGTTAGAGCTGCAGCTTTCATGAACTGTTGCTTGCCATTTATCCTGTCTGGCGTTAGGAGATGCTTCTGCATCTTTTCTAGTGAAAGACTTTTGACCTGTGGAAAAAAATGGTAGGCAAAAAAAAATGTAAGACCTACTTCTCCATAGGTAATGCTTAAAGCTGAGTTCACCAGGTCTTTTTAGCTTCAGCATTTGAAGGGGTTGGGGGAAAACTTGGGTCCCATCAGTACACTTAGTCCATCATTCTTTGATTTCTTAAGAAGAAACTACTTAAACTAGGATTTTCTTGTAGATTTTGAGAGCTTTTCCTGCAGTGTTTTAATGAGATGTTGAAATATATGTCCTTTCAGTTGCAAGGAAGAAGAAAATTTGCATTTTGATCATTAGTTCGTAGTTCATTAGCTGTAGAGTCAGGAAGGGGAAAATGACTGCAGTTGATGTTGATGGTGTTGCTTGGCAGAATGAATATGAAGCACTGATTCAGTACTCTGTGACAAAACCTCAATTTTCTAAAGACTTCAGAGTGTTCATGATCTAACAAAAGCTTAGGTTACATTGAAATGTTGGTGTTAGCAGACCTGGACAGGATGCACGTGATGATAATGAAGAGCCTGGGAACAGGTTTAGAAGATGAGGTGCTTCTGAACAATGAGTGTGGGCAAGAAGTACAATTGTGACTGAAAACTCAGGAACCAAATTTAAGGGCAAGACAAGGGAGTTTGATAATGCCAAAGGAGAGGTCAGAAACCAGAATTAGTCCTTGGGGTTCTAGGATGAGGAGCAAAAATACCTGAAGGAAGTAGAGTGGCTAATCCTGAGGCAGCAAGCCACAGGACTTTTGTTAAATCCAGGCACTGATGGGATAGTTTGGTATTCTTCTTAGAGGGCTCGTTGGCTTCTGCTACATTTTTTTTGTTTTAAAAAAGCAGCAGCTGCAGGTCTGAAAAGAAAGCAGTGTGTTTTTGTCATGGCTATTTCCACCAAAATGAGCTTTTTAAGCATCCAGGAGGCTATGGAGGTTACCTCTAGTCCAACAGTATTTTCAGTGCTTTGTGTTTCTCAAAGTAATCTTTACTCAGCAGAGTTTCTTATGCTATGATTTGTGTTTTTAAGTGTATTAAGCTTTAAGACAAATAGAAATAGGAACTTAACTTAAATCTAAGTTGTTGGTTTTTTTTTTATTTCATACTTGCAGGTGACTATTCGAGCATCTCTGGGATCTCATCAGTCAGGATCATCAGCTACATCTTCTGTTAGTACAAGCAGTTCCACATTTCAGTTATCACCTAAAGCTAAAGCCACAACCACTAAAAATCATAACAAATCTAATACAAATAAGTCAAGAGGAAAATCTAAACAAACTACATCAAAGAAACAAAATGCATGGACCAACAGCAAAAAAAAAAAGGAAGTTACAAATATAACATTTCATCATCTAAGGTAAAATATTAGCATTAAAATTACCTTTAAGTATACTTTGAATATAAATGATGATTTAATTGTCCTTTGATAACGTCTAGTACTGTAATACAGAAGACCTGACACCTCAGGTTTGCAGAAAAAGGAGGTGCATAAACTTTCCACATTCTGGTACTGTGATTATAATCCAGTATCTTCATTCACCAATTTTAGTAGTGGCAGACTACTTTGTTATGGAAGAACAGATGTTCTGGAAACTCCTCTGCGCTACATTTAGAATTTTTGTCTGCACAGAGCCACAGACTCTTGAAATACTGACTCATTAGGCAGATTTATGTTTAAAACTGACCTGTGGAGGGGAATACATGTGCTTGGGTGTTCTCTGGAAGTTTTCTTACGAAGGGGAAAAATATTTTTCTTGTTCCCTTTTTTTCTTGAGTACCTGTTAGTTAAAAGATTAAATCCTGCCTGTCCTAGGAGATAACTTGTTTTGGGAAGCTAACAAAAAACATTCAAGAAAGTAAGGCAGCGTTCTCCCAATAGCTCATTTTTATCTTTGCAATTTTGGGGGGTTTGCTATCCTTATGTTAATAATTTCATGGTGTTTAATGACCAGAATATAATTTCATTGTCTAAGGTAAGTTAGCAGTTTTCTTTGAAATACGTACAAAGCAGGAATGTAATCCTGCTCTTCCCCGATTTTGCTGGCTGTTTTTGGATGTCTCCTAGAGCTACACACTGTAAAAGTCAGCAATATCTTTGACAAAGCTTGTGGGGAATATTGGAGTGACAGAAAAACCAAAAGCTTTCTCTGTGCAAAGTTTTGTGTGCAAGTTTAACCTCTAAGTATTTAGTGGATACATTTTAACGTTCTTCATTTTTCCCTAATATAGGCAAGCTTGAAGCAAAAAGTTTGAAATAGTTTCTCATCCTAAAGTATTTCTCTTCACGGTTAACTCTTCCATATCCCTGTCAGGTGTCGCTCGGGACATCACAAATGCATTGAGTGCTACTCAGAAATCAAGGATTTCGCCAGCCATTTTCCTGCCTACGTCCACTGTAGTTTGTGCAGATACAACACCAGCTGTAGCAAAGCCTATGTGAATCACATGATGAAGTAAGAACTCTTCCAAGTTTTTACTGGCTTAGCAAATACTTCCTAAATTCATGTAAGGTGGTCCAAGTGTTTGTTAGCTGAATTTGGAACGGGGTCATCAGAATGGCAGGGATCTGTGTAAGGCTGGATTTTTTACTTTGTAATGAAGGCCTAAACCCCATGTTCTTGTTTTGCCTTAGAAATCCAGGGGTTCAGGCAGTGTTTTGTCTCTGCTTCAGAGTTTCCATGGAATCTTCTATAATCACTTCAGCCTGAGTTAGGAAAAATAACTAATTATTGCTTGTTCTCCAGGTTTCAGATTGAAGCCTCATCTGATTTTACAAGTGCTGAAAGCATATGCAGCACAGCTATTGCTGGTGAAATCTGTGCTCAGATGTAAAGGATGTCTCGAATAGCACACTCAAGTGGATACTTTTTGCTTATATTACTTTTGGTCATCCACAGAAATAACATCTCATTTTGCAGGAGGTTTGTCACCGATTGTGCAGCAGTGTAGGGTATTAGTGATGACAGCTGTAAAAAAGCCTGTTACGAAAACAAATGCATTAGTTTTCAGAGCCATAGATTTATACTATGCAATAATTAGACACAGATCACATAGCAGTGACAGTAAAACAAAGTTTTGAAAACCGACTTGTTAATCCTGTCCCCTGAACAAGCCAACTGTATTGTGGAAAAATCCTGAATGCAGCTGTCTTTCTAAAGATGTGTATCTATAAAATGCCTTGGCCTTTGTAAGTGATAGAATTCTTGGATCTGGGACCTAAGTCATAGTAAGTTCAATGCTCATCTAAGTCCTAGGCTGAAATTGTTTACGTCTTTTTGTGCATATAATCTGTTGTTTGCAATCTTGAAAAAACTAAAAATTATTGGGCTCAATGCCAATTATACGAAAAAAAGTTTACTTCAGAAGGGGAAAGAGAGATCTAAGGCAAACTGTTTATGTTGTGAAAAAAAAAAGGGGTTTTGTTCAAGTTCAACTATGCATTAAAAATAGCCAGTCTTTTGTCCCTTTTGCCCTTGATGTGCTAAAGCTTCTCCTGCTTCCATCCTTTGCAACACCTATCATCACCTCTTTGGGGAGTGTAGGCAAAAAGGGACGGTGAGGAGGAAATCTGGAGGGTATTTCTGCAGTAGCAGCCCCTGTACTCAGCTGCCTGATTGTGTTCTCATGGGGGAGAACAGTGTTGGCACATACCTGCCCTGCATAAAGGACAACTTAAATTGTCTAAAAATTGCATTTCTCATGTAGAGCTGTCTCTTTAGGAAGCAAAAGTTCTGCAAAGCTTCACTTTTTTGTGGTGCACTCTGTGGCTGCAGCTACAGTTGTTCAACAGCTAAACTGCTGATGGAAGCAGTAACTGTTCTTGCAGGACTGTGCCAATGAAATTAAGCCTTTCCTCTCCCAAACTCATTGCTTACTCGAGAGATTTTGTTTTAAACTAGAGCTGAGATTCACAAGCCTGTAAACTTTAAGCAATTGAGTGTTTAGGAATAATGCAGGACAGTAATTCAGCCTTCAATTTTCATGCCTTGCCATAAGCAAATTGCAGGACCATGGATAGTGTAGGGGATATGAGCAGTAATGTACTCAAGCAAACCAGTTTAAGTGGTAATGTTGTCATGTATTTAGTTTTCACAGTGCTCGTCCAAGTAAAAGGTTTTGGATCTATAAGAAGCAAACAGAAGAGCTACGGTAATGCAGCTTTTTTCAGTTACAGATGATTATGGTTTTACTTTCTGATGTTCATTGATAATAGAGATTATAGGCTCTTGAATTTCTAGGTTTCCACTGTTCAGAAAGATCAGAGAAATAAAACTTCCCACGGCAGTGTTCTGGTCAGTGATAAATATGTACTATTTGTCAACATTTATTACTTTTTTCCTTAACTCTGAGCAGTTTTTAATAATATCTCTATTTCTTTTTTCTTTTTTTTTTTTTCCATTATTCATACGGTAAAAAAGGGGAGGGGGTAAGGGAAAGAAAAAAAACCCACCTAAACAAAACCCATCAAAACAGAGAAACTCATGCTTTACAGATAAATTTCTGTCTAAAGTCATGTTCTTTGTACTACATCCAGCATGGAGATGCCCTGGTCATTGATGGGGATTTCCTGATACTAGTTGCAGTAGAAAAAGTAAGAATATGTTTTTATGTGAATAATCTCATCTGAATTTGAATGAATTTATTTTTCTAGTCTGTCCAGTTGCTGTAAGTTAAGAAAACTGTTTTCACAGCCACATTGTGTTTATACTCCCTTTCTGTTTTTTCTTTTCCAGAGGTTTGACTGTAGTGTGTCTTAACTGTGATTTCCTGGCTGATGTTTCTGGCTTAGATAACATGGCCACACATCTGAGTGAGAGCCACACTCACACTTGTCAAGTTATTATAGAGAAAGGTGAGTACATATAGTCTCTTTTTTATATAGTATATAAATACTTAACATGGATGTCTCTGTTATTGCAGTTCTGGGTTTAGTTGCATTATTTCTGTGTACTTGGATTTGACAGTGAGTACTTCTGTATTTCCACATTTTTAAATAATTTTAATTAAATCCTTTGTTTCTATTTTCAGTTTCTGTAGATATCCCAACTGCTGCACAAGTATCTGAGTAAGTTTTATTTTACTGCTTAATGTTTTTTCTATTAATTTAGAGATAAATGGCCAAAATTTACACTCTGAACTTGGGTTTCGTTTGAATTTCATAAAATTGAAATGTGTGGATGAACACAGGCCCTTACTTTACTAGTGGTTTTTGCTCTTACCATGTCCACAGTTACAAGAAGGAAGAGATAAAATGATTACCTATTGCAGCCAAAACCAGGTTTTTGTTCAGTTTGGAGAGGCAAAAATAATTCTTGCAGTGTTGGAACTTCTCAATCCTGACCTCTGAGTCCAGACACAGTGAGATTGTTACTTCAGTTTACTTTAACATATTAAATGAGTGGTTTATGTTCTTTATGTAATATTAATGCGAATACCAAAAGAAATGTCCTTTACTGAAGGAGGACAAATTCAGTCTTAACATTTTATAAAGTTTTAGAGATTATTTTCAAAATTATGTTCTTTATATGACAAAAGTATACTGGTTTGTATTAACTTTTAATTCTGACTTTAAAAGAAAAATTAGTATTAAAAAATCAATGTTTTTTAAGGATTTGAAAAAGAACCTGCAGTATTGTGGAGATCATGTTTCGGAGATGGGGGTTCAAACCTCAGAAAAATTAGGTGTGCCAAGTGATCCCTGATTATTCTGGAACATTTTCTGAGGCTTTAGAATGTAGTTTGTCTCTGCTTATGCCTGAATTGAAAGTTCAGAGTTGTCAGTTAAATCAAGCATTCGTGTTTTCTATGAACTGTTTCAGAACACAAATAAAAATGTCAATTACTCTGCAAAGAAAGACATTTTAAAAGATGGCAGAAAATAGTTTAAACCTCAGTGAGTCCATCTAGCTTATGGCAGGATTCTAAAAGGGATTTAGATTGTCTCATGCATGGTGAGAACTCTTCCAATAGAGTGAGAAGTTCTTAGGCCTCTAAGTATAAATAAGCTTTCACTGAGTATTGGAAATATCCCAAATAGATTAGTTCATCAGTATTTAGTATTTTCTTTCTTAGTTTCCGTAAGGTGGATAGTAAGAGGAGTCCTTTCATAGTTTAGCTTTTAGTGAAACTCAAACAATGAAAAAATAAATTCTAGAGCTATGATACCTGTGAAAGCTTCAACTCTTCTACTTGGAGATGGCATTAGGTGTTGGAATTAATACTTGTTGAAATAGATGTAAGGAAAGGTTATAGATGTGTTGAATGGTGGCTGAGGATGTACAGCTATGGCAGGTTGTTAGTACTGCAAAAGGATCTTTCTGTCTTGAATACATTACAGAGATATATGGAAATATTTAAGAATGTAGGATAAACAGTATATATCAGAAACAGATGAATAAGCACTGAAAAGATTTGAAATGAAGTCAAGAATATGTGCAGGTTTGTTCCTGCAAGCTGTTAGATTAGGACAGGTGCAGATAGCCATTATTTTTGAGAACTCCAATCTTGACATAAGATTAGTTACTGGTACTACATGAAGTGATAAAAAGTCTGTGATGGTGCTTTTTGAAATGGTCATGCTCATAGAATTCAGTAATTTCTGTGAATCTTGTCCTGTTCCATGTACTAATTCTCTGATACTTTGGACAAGAATATACCATTGCTAAACCCAAGAGCATGAGTGTACCTGTGTGGCATATTTTTTAATTCATTGTTTTCAGTACAGAGTACATACAAAAACGTTCATCTTTTTCTGGGATGGTTCTTAACAGTACTCTGTGGTGTGCTTTGGAAGAAGAGGAACTTGCAGACAGTATTCATAACTTCTGCTGTGTAGTTTCTTAGTGATCTGTGTTTCTTCCCATTCTTTGACCTATAATTCAGTGAGGTATGACTTGTTTATGGGGCTCTTCAGAATCACTTCATCGTTGGAAACAATGACAATTACAGTCTTGAACACTTTTGGATCTTCTCTTGCAGCTCTCAAATGGTATCTTTTTGGTGTCTTTTATTATATATCAGATGGTCTGTATGTGTTGTAAAACTCATCTTTATTGCTAATGACCAGACATGTTCCATGAGCTCTGTTACTGAGACTCTCTTTGGACCAGAATCCTGCCATTAGTAATACAGATAATCTAGCTGGGGATGTTCCAGCAGAAATTGCTTTTTATATTTTTACATAAAACCGCCTTGTTTATTTGGTGACCCACCTTGTGCTGAGGGAATAAGGCTTGATAACTATGCCAGTACTCTTCTAATGCTCAACTCTGCTTTGCGCAACCATTAACATATTTTTAAATGAACTGACAGAAGACATTTTTGTTGCAGGGAATTTGAAAGTGAGCAGGTATCCTATACTGCCTTGGCTCACTGATACATCATTGTGGACCAGAAAATTGAACCCTGTCCAGCTTGGGATTATTTTGGTATGTAAGCAAACAAGGATCTGACCAGACCTTTTCATTTTCCTTCATGCATTGAGGCTGTGGTGTTCTCTTCTTGCATCTTAAAGACAATAGGTCTGGTCTTTTCTTCCAGTATTGTAGCCTGGCAAAGGCCCTTCTGTGATAATGTTCTCTGCTTTGCAGCATTGACTGGCAGCTTTTTGGGGGCTGTGCTCCTCTGAAGAGAGGCTTCCCAGGAGTTTCACTTATGTGGTGCAGTGTTTCTTTGCTGCTCATTTGCAGTGTTTCTTCCCTGCTCCAGTCTATCAATATCATCCCAAGCTGGAGTAGTGTGTAAATGGTGATGGATATGGGTTGACATCAAAACCCATTTTGTTCTGAACTTGGTCACAGCTTCTAAAACTGAAGGGATTTGCCATTCTTTTTGGGTGTTCACTAAAACATACAAGTCCTGATCTATTTAATATTCAAGTAAGTTGCTTTTTTGTCTGCCAGTGATTTTATGGTTTATAGTGGCGAAATATGCTTTGGATGACTTCTGTGGCACATAACTACATAAACCGAATCTTGGCCAAAGGAATTTATTAGCTGCTTTGCTCTCTGGTAGCTTCTTTTTGCTCCTAAATACTGTGGCAGGAAGAAAGCATGTAATGGAAGTAGATACATTTATTGAGCCTTGAGTCTGAGGGTGGAGCAGCTACAGTTCCAGTTCATTCTCACCTTGTTCTTTTGGTATCATCTCTCATCTTCAAGGATGCTCTACTCAAGCTGTTGAGACATCTGCTTTTGATTTCACTGCTTCTGACTTCATCTTCAATTCTAGATTATCTGTGGCAAGCTTATCCATCAGCAGGTTGTCTGGATATGTGATGAGCTTTCCTTTTGCCATGATGAACATCTAACGTTCCTCCAAACTCAACCTCCTGCTTACAGTGGACATGTCTTGGTTGGATCTCTCATTTACTAGCCTCCAAGCAAGCTAAGAGATTAAGCTACTCTTGCTCTAAGATCAGTCACCATTATAACCTCCTAGTTATGAGATGTTATTTTTAGTGAATGCAAGCTGTTCTTGATTTGCAGCATTTTCTACATAATCAAGTTTTCTGAGGTTAATTCATTGTTACCAGTATTTTTGTCCTCTTCACTTTTAGTACTGAAATGGTCACAGTTTTGGTGATAGTGAGCTTCTGCAGCCACTGTGGTATTGCTAATAATGGCAGGGATCCTGTCATCCATTGTCTCTTATGCATATTTTGTGGTTGAGCATCTGCACGTTTACTCAGTACTGTGAAGCCTCATTCCTTTTGCTACTTGTTTTCCTTCTGACAGAAGCCATGTTCCATCTTGAATGCTGCTGTTCAGCTTCAAGCATCACTTACCTACCACAGGTTTTTCTTGCAGGACTTATTTCTGTTTTGACACAGCAGCATTCAAAAAAGCATAGTGGATTTGTGTTTTCATTGTGAACGTGCTGTTGCATTTCAGAGCAAGTTGAATCTGTGATGTTTCACTTTCATTCAGGTTTCCAGCAACAACAAAAATGGAACGTGGTTGCAGGTTTTTGTGGCTTTCAGAAAGATTCTTCCAGAATTTCCCAGAAATGACTCTAGATAGACTCTTGGATTTGGAGTTACGTGAATTGTGTGTCTTTTGAATGCTCATTTGGAATATTATCCTGTGGTTCTTTTGCAGCTTTGCTACAGAAATTTAAGTTTCAGACTCACACTTAAAACACTTGCAAACTACATACAGATTTGCCAGCTCTGCGGAAGTAGTTCCCATAGAATCAATTGGCATTGTGGCATCCTGTTTCCATTTGTGTGAGGACTGGGAAAAGTTACTCATGTGGAAAACTCATAATGTAAAACCGTTTCTAAACCTTGCAAGTAAAACCTGCCTGACTGAGTATTAAAACTCTCTTATGGTCACAACGACTTACATGAATAATGCTACATATTGGACCACATCTGCATGGGCAGAGCACGAATGTGTGTGGTATAACCAGTTTAGCTTAGGGTCAAAAAATTAAGATTTCATTTGTTCCTTAACCTGTGTCTCTTCTGTTATTTTTAGGGTGTTGAGTGTCATTGCTTGATTAGCCAATTATGCCTTAACTGTTTTTTGGGGAAGCCTTTTCCACAAAGTAAATGTTTGTTTCTGTTATTTTGTTAAATGTAATTGTGAACTTTGTGAGCAGTTCCCTGCTCATGATACTAATATGTTATTGTGTACTGTCTTCATTGCTAACCCTATTTTACAGGTGAGAAACTGGAGACAGTATCAAGACTCATGAATGGTACCATCTTTCCTTTCTCCTTCAGTTGTCAACAGTGTAAAACCCCTTAGCATAGAAGCAGCTTTTTCTTCTCTCTAACTATGCATTCAGGTGTACCTTTCCAGGCTCATACAGTCAGATACTTGGGGGAGAATTGTGCTACATGAATCATAAACTCTATTTAGAGTTGCATCTTTCAAAATAAGGAATTTCTGTTAAAAGGTGGGATTTTTTTTTTTTTTTTTTTTTTTTTTAAAAAAAGCCACCTGAAAAACCCAAACCTAGTGACCTTCCCATATATTTATAATGCTGGGTATGGTTGAGGGGCTGGAAGGTACCTTGAGCCACTTAAATAACAAAAAGTTTCTTTCTAGAAATTCTTCAAGCTACAGTCATCCTGGAAAAGGTTACTTTTGGTTAGGGGTGGATAAAAAAGGAATGTTTGGCAAACGAATCCAGTTGAGTTTGTGCTGCTTATCCAACAAACTTTTTTTTTTTTTTTTAAATGAGAGCTTGATGGGAAGACAGTTGCTCATGATTTGAGCTGTGTGTGTGTGCAAATATTTACAATTTTATTATGTAAATGACAGGGCAAGCAATAAGACTGAATTCCAGAAAGGAGAATACCCCTGTTTGTACTTCAGCTGCATTTCAGAGTCTAGTTTTTGTCACTGACTCCAGATCTTTCATTAGTCCTAGATGACTCCTCATCTATCAAATAATTTCAGGTCAAACTGAATTTAGACTTTGAGGTTTCTAAATGAATGTTCTTACTTACCTTTTATTCTGAGCCTCTTTGGTTTTATGGTCAATCCATTCCATTAGTATCTCAATCAAGCTGAAATTTTGTGCTCAGCTGCTGCATTTTGGCAGGTTTTTTTAAAGGGATTGACAATTAAAGGGCATTTTTTCATAGTTCTTAATTAGAAGTTTATTTTTATGTACAATAAAGAATCTTTGGAGAGTTCTAGAGTGGTTTCAGAATTGCTGAAAATTGTTGGACCAACAGGTTGTACTTACAGGAGGTGGTCAAAATCTTTGCTTTATTTTTGTAATGTTCTTTCTGGGAGCATTGTAGCCTCACAGATGTAATAAAGTACATTGCCTTTGTTGATGTTTGAGAACTATGGGATTTAAGTTTTCTTGCATCAGGAAAATGTTGGGAACATCACAAGGTAATAATTTTCTATGGTTTAGTGTCCATTCGTGCAACTTCTGCCAACTACAAATTAGAAGGAGCTGCATTCTGAAACTTCTAAACAAAATTGAGGTTGAGCATTGGGAATCCCAAGGTTTTGTCCTTGGATATACAATATCTGGTCTATTTGTGTGCAAATTGTTCTGCTCTTTCAGGAGTGACTGTTTTTTGACAAAATGCTGTTTCCAGCATGTTTAAGTTCTTGCACAGAAATCATTAAAGCAGTGAAGCTAAGCTAAATGTTTGAAGTTGCATCTTCTTTTACTGATGTTGCTACTCATGATTAAATACTTCAGAGTATTTAAAGTCCCTGACCCAAAAACTGTGTTCTCATTTGATTTACGCTGGTAATTTCTCACTGTTCCTACAGTCCTGTCGTAGAAATGTTGTTTTAAAACAATCCCTTTTTTGGTAGCTATTTTTCCCATCTACTGTTGCAAATTAAGGTGTAATAATTGAAGTAGCTATAAATGATTGTTTATACTACAGTTCAAGATGTTGGTTAGCTGCTAGAACATTAGTATAAGAAGGTGCTCATGGTGTGCTGAAACTATGTGCTAAAATTCTTTAAAAGGTCTGGGTTTAGCACTGCTTTCGTGGATTTAGGAAAACAGATGCAGTTAATATAGTACACAGTTTTCATAAAACTTAAAGGGTAAGGCTCTTTTTTATGTCAAGTATTTTGTACCCTGTAGACAATCAGTAAGACTTGCTGAGGTGGTGAATAATTTAATTTATGATTAATAACATTATTTAAGTGTAACAAAGGCAGCACCATACTTCAGCAGATAAAATTTGCCTTTAATGCAACATCAACAAAGAAGATACAGGCATAAGCAATTTTGAGGGGGTTGTTTAGGGTTTTTTTTTATATAAGAAACCTTTGAAAGGTTAGATTTTATTAGAACTGATGACTTAACAAGGTTTTGTAGGAGACATACTTGCTATCTCTGCGATAACATTTTCTTAGAGAAACAGAGAAAATCAATTTTAGTGATGTTGTGATAAGCTGTTTAATTAATGTGGGTTTAAAAGTCAATAAATTTAAATAATTTATAGCTCATCCAATGTAGGTACTATGCCTGTAAAGGTATTTTGTGGGAAGTGTCTCCTCCAAATAGTATTGGAGGTCATGTGGGATGTTTTACAGCTGTTCAAAAGTAAACTGCAGCTGTGTTCTGGGTGTTTGGGTTAGGGCAGACAAATAAAAGAAGACTGAGCTTGTGTTGTGGAATGCTTTTATCCGGTGGCTTCATGCACCTAATTTTGCATTTCGGATCTCAAATCCTTCAGTCATGGTTTTAAAGGCTTTTATGGTGAGCAGATCATTCCTCAGGTAGACTTACAGTGAGCATTGGAATAAAAGTAATGCTCACCATCTTGACTGTTGCTTCCTGGTTTTCATGAGGCAAGATAGCTGGAACAGGTTACAAGTTTATCTTATAATTTTTGTACGCCCACTAAAAAATTTTAGAATGCTCAAATGAAGTACCTTTAAGCTCAGAATGAGTATCAACTTCAAAAATTGGGTTCAGATTACCAAATTGCTTTCAAAGTTCTCCATCCTTATCTCCATTTCAACCATACAGTATTTTAAAACATTGCCTCTGAATTCATTATCCACTAGGTTAAAGGCCGAAATCTGCATTAGGCAGAAAGAAGCTAAGTTGGAGGTAATGCCTTTTCTTTTCTCCACACACAGCCTAACAAAGTCTGAACTTTGTAACTAGTGGGAAGATCAAGACAATTCCTTTTTAACTGTACCTATGCTACTGGGTCATGGTGTTCAGAGGATGTGCCCAGTACAAGAATCCAGCTTTCTGTGTTTCCCTGCAGAAAGATGTGACATGCCCTGGTACTGGTTTGTGAATCAAAGTAGTTATGTGGGAACAATCAAGGAATGTGTCTCAAAAACATGGTGTTGTTTCACACCGAACTGTTGATGTAAATATATAATGTCAATGCAGCTGTAATACAGGTTTTGTTACCTGGAGAAATACTTTCCACAGACTGAAGGAAGGGATGTTTGCACACACTTTGCAACTACTCTGTATGAAGGTGTGTAAATGTCACTTGTTTGTAGTGTTTCTTCTTTCTTGCTGTAGAATTTTCCCCTGAATTATTTTTAAAATCCTAAGTTAAAAAGCTGATGTAAAATAATAGGACACTCTAAATAAAGTGCAGCAAAAAAACTTCAGCTAGTGGGATTTTAAAACAACAAATAATCAGAGCCTAGCTTTCCTCAGCTTCACTGGGCACCCGAATCTTGCATTTTCTGTACAATTCTAACCATTCACTGACATCCTCCTTTCTGAGTAATACAGTTGTTCACATTCTCCGGTATTTTTGATGTCTGAATTTTTAGTTTTCTTACACTGTAACAATACCTATTTGTCACATAGGGTAGTAAAAATACTTTTCACTCCTAATATTGGCTTTCCTTTTTCAGCTACTGGTGTACTAACAGAATGAATTCTTGAAGTACTTCTGATTTTTCTTTTTATTGTGGCATTTTAGTGCATCACACTCACTAGGGTTTGCTTATTCATCTGCAGTTCTCAGCAGAGGTGAATTATTTCACTGGAGAACTGATCTATCTAAAGGAACTTACTGTTGTGCTTAGCAATCTGAAATACCACTGTTGTTTGTGGATAATTGTGATGTGTTTGTTGTGCAAAAGCTTGTTTTTGTACTCTTTCATTAGTATAAATGACTCACAGGAAGGTATCTTCTGTGCAAGAAATGAATATGTATATATATTTTTCTCTTTCTCTTCCCCACCACTTCTCCCTCCCTTTCTGTGTTTTGCTAAAAATAAGTGAGAATAAAGGGCTGGGTTTGGATGAAGCTGGAATTTTGGTTACTAGAAGGTGAGGAAGATGGTGATCAATTTGTTTTGATATGCTAAGGGCAGATTTCTGCTTGGAGGAGTTTGTTGGTGTGAATCCTGTGTGTGTGTACGCATACATGTGATCCATCTGGGTTTCCAGTGTGGAACGCTGCTCTTTGTGTGATAATGAGGCATTAGTCATTCCTTTATTTGAAACTTTCTTTTTCTTTGCATATCTGTGTTCAAAGCTTCCCACATAAAGCACAAGACTGTGCCCATTTGCTCTGCAATTACATGTCGCCCTCAAGCTGCTTGTTGAAAAATAGTAGCTAAAGGTCATGTGTGTATATACACTGTTTTGTAAGGATTTGACTGGATTTTCATATGAAAACAAGTCTCAGTATTTAACTAGTATTTATAGGGCTCTCTCTGGCTGAGGTGTTTCTCTGGAATAGATGAGAATATTAGGAACAGTTATGGCACGACCAGATATGTCAGCCACAGCTGACGGGGGCTTCTGAGTGTTGGCTTTTGTGCTGGAACTTAGTCTTGAGTTTTCCCTCAAATACCTTTTTTCCCCTTTTTTTTTTTTTTTTTTTTCCCAAGAAGCCTGAGAGAGAACAACTTAGATAAATTGTTTGTATATTCAAGAATGTCATATACTCTTTAGCTGGTCCACTAAATGGAAAAACCCCATAACATTTCTGTTCGACTAAAGTAGCAAATATAGGTTGTAATTCGGTAAAGAGATTGGCCTATCTTTTGATTAATTTCTTATTATGGGTGAAAAATCAGTGTAACAGGATGAAAATATTCTTGTGACTACCTCAGTGAGCAGTAGGATTTCATCACTGAAGGATATCTCAACAGCCAAATAGGAAATCTTCAATACCACTCTTTTGTCACTTCTCAGAGCACAAACATGTATTGCTTTATTTTGTTTGTTGTAAAAGTAACTTGTTTTGGTTTCTTTTTCAGCAAACAAGAGCATGACTCTTCAGATGAAACAAAAAAATGCAGTAGAAGTCCAACTGAAAAAGTTGCATCTGCTGAAAAGAACGAAGAAGACTCATCACTGTCAAATACAGAAGATGTTCCTAGTTTTGAACTCCCTGGCAACAGCTCAAAAAAGTCTTTGCATGAGAAAAGAGCATGTTGTGGTTCAGATGATAATAACAAACAGTTAGATGAGAAACAAAAAGGTATTCATGATGAAAGTGAGTTGAAAAGGTGCCAAAGTTCAGGTGACGTTCTCTCGGATGAGCAGACTAAAGTCCAGAGCTTGGATGAAACTGCACTGTCAGCGATGAACGTGAGGGACCTAAAGCTGACCTTGGGTGAGGATGTGAGTTTTGAGCAGTTCTTCAGGAAGAGAGATGAACCTGAGTCTGTTAGTTCTGACATTAGTGAACAAGGCAGTATTCATTTGGAGCCTTTGACTCCATCAGAAGTACTAGAGCATGAAGCTACTGAGATCCTTCAGAAAGGTAATGTCACACCTTCATCAAAGAAAGCCGGACAGCTCACGGAACAAGCAGATGAGGTTTCTAAGGAAAGCAATCCCAACAGAATGGAGACAACTGTAAACCAGACAGATGAAAATGAAGCAAGATGAAATTGTGTCGATTTTATTGTTATGAACAGTGGTAGGAACACCACGGACCATTCCTGATGAGTGTGCTTATGGATGCTAAATATTAAAAAGGGGGGTGGGGAGAGGGAGGAGAGAAAGAGACACCAAAGGGAAGTTTTGCATATGGAGATAGCATGTATGTGTATGTGTGAATTATTTTTTTTTACAGAAGGTAACATGTTCAAATATACCTTCCTGTTTCTTGGATGTGATATATTATTAGACTGATATTTGAGAAGAGGTATAAATTCTAATTTTTTTATAGTTAACTAGCCCAGGATAAGGTGATTTGTTCGCCCAGAAAGTATTTTTTTAAATTCTTCAGTGTGAATATCATTGAACAGTAGAATTGAGTATGAACTTACTTCTGATGCTGAAGTGGAGCACACTTGTCATCAGGGCTGTTGGTCTGCTGATAATTTGGGTAAACATAAACCTTGGGACTCGGTGTCACATTCCTGTCTGTAAAAGCATGTAAACGGAATTATATGAATCTGTGCACCTCTGTACAGGTATAATCCTGCCAGGCTGTAAGCTTACCTTAATAAACTTTCAGTGAAAGTGGAATTATTACAATAAAAATATATATTTGTGGGGTTTTCACTGTGCAGGCTGTGCAGAAATACCGAACATAGTTGTATAAAGTAGAACATAATGCTGAAAGTACTGTAGCTGTTAGGCTTTTACCATTGGTTTTATGATTCTTAGCCATAGACACATAGGAATGGTCTGTAAGCCACACCAAAGTATGGTTTTAATGTGAAAATGGTATTAAGCAAAAATAAGGAAACCCCCAAACTGGAAACACCACCTGGTGTGTGTTCTGCCATTTTACAGCTGCTACTGGCTAACTTACAAATAGGACACAAGGGCATATAAGGTAGAATTGTACAGTTCAATTTCAGGACTTTTTGTAGTCTAAGTTATGTACAGAAAGTTGGCTGCTGGTTTTGGTTTTTTGGGGGATCTTTTTATTTTGTTTTTTTTTTTCCCTTTGGTTTTGGGTATTATTTTTTTTTTGTCTTCTAGTTAGCAGCAGATATAGGAATGCATATGATTAACGGTAGCTTGCTCTTAGGGTTTCATTGCTCCATTGGAAACATTCAGAATGTGCTTTTGACCTACAGTTTTGTTTCTATGGATGCTAAATGTTTTGAACAGCTGTTAAAGCACTGCTGTAAATTATTACTTTTTGAGTAAATATTTACAACAAAAATTTGTCTTTGTGCATAATTTTATGCTCAGCTTGAAACATTTGCCTTAGTCCTCCTCCTGTTTTTAAAAAAGATTCCCAAAAAGATATGTAACTTCAATATTGTGAATTTGAGACATATGTTTGGTTGGGTTTTTTTGTTGGTTTTTGTTTATATAGAATTAAATGAACAAGTGCCTTTGCATAAGCATATTTTTGTACCTGTGTATTGCAGTATGATGTGTTAACCTTTCCAGATATTTCCAGATATTACACAGATATTTTCAGACCCATCTGCCTGCAGCTGAAGTCTACTCTTGTCCTCCTGAGTTAACTGGGCTCTGCTGCGAAATTAACATTTACAGACCATCCAATGTTGGAGCCTCTGAATAAGATCAGTCTCAGCATCTCAAAGTTGCTTCAAACTCTAAGGAGTCCTATGATTTAAATTTTGAATTGCATCTTAAATTTCATCCATGTGGGCATAGAAGACTTGTAAAAGGAAAAGTGGAACAGTTTACACAGTCACAGCTCTTTGAGATCTACTGCTTCAGGAACTTCAAATATCAAGATACATGAAAGGGCTGAGAGCAATAAGTTGCATTATTCTTTTGTTCTTTAAAGATCTTAGTGAAATCATTAAGTAATAGTTAGATGAACTAGTCTGATGTCTTCATGCTTTTACACATGGAAGATTAATCATTGTGGTGCTTTATTTTATACAGTTTAAAGCACTTGATCAGCTACAGACCTGGATGTGTTTGTTACCAGGAGAGTTCTGGAATGCATCTGTGCTTAAACCCAGGGAAATCTCTATAGTGTTTTGAATCTGACTGGTGATCTTCCATGCAAATTACATATTTTGAATAATGCTCTCATTTTTGTTTTGGAAAAAATTGAGTTTAACTGGAACCAGTTGTACAATACTTTAAAACATTTATCATTTTAATAATAAGAATTGGAAAGGATTTGGCCATGTGCTGCTGAGAAAAGTTGGAAAATGCAGGATCTAAAAACCTGCATATTTAGGGGAAGTATATCCTTATGATCTCAGTTACTTAATATGTAAGTTATTGTTTGTTTCAAACCATGTTGAGAATGCTTGTGCAAAAGGTAATGGTAGCTGCAAACCACTCAAATGTCTACTGGTCCTTGTGAAGGAAGAGGTGAAAGAGAACTAGATGGTTCTAGCAAGTGCATCAGCTTTAGGAAAGCGAGGAAGGTATATCATGAGATCACTGACATGGTAATATTGTGAAGGAGAAGAACTAAAATTTCTTACTGTTTTTCCTGTATGAAGATTTGCTGACTAGACACTGGAGGAGACTGCATAAGTATAAAGGTTGATTTCTCTCATGTTATTTGGGAGGTTTCCCAGAGATAAGTTGAATTGAAACTTTTGGCTGAAGCTGCTCTGGAGGACGAAGTTACACTGAAAGCATTTGGAGTTAATTGAACATATTGCACATGATTCAGTTTGTTGTTTCTGAGTCATTTAAAAGTTGTTTTTCCATCCAGCCACCAGTAGTTCTGTGCCATCTCTATTTCTGGACTTAAAAAGACAGTTTACCTCCAGTTTTCATTGCCTTACCAAAAAACAGTCACTTAATTCCTGGTGTCCATAGCAGAATCACACTCCCCAGGAGTTTTATCATATTTGCTTGAATAATCACTGCAGTTTGTTTATATAGTGCTTATTTTTAAGGAAGTCATGTGCCATGTGTATGCTGTCTACATTATTGACATTTAGTGGAAAACTGCTGTCATTATTAGCTCTTGGTCAGTGAGTGTTCAGTCCCTTGGATCTTCCTCCAGTACAGTCTGGGAGAGAAACTTTGGCTGACTTGTGGTTCTGATTTTCTTAAACAGAATGGATGAGTAAACCCAGGAAAAAAAACCCCAGTTGTAGCATATAGTGAATTCTATGTATTTTAAACAAGTTTTTATAACAAAACTATGTCTGCTTTTCCTGGGGCAGAGAGAGAGGAACCCTGGGCAATATGTTAAATCTCATTTCCGTGCTGCTTTACTGCTTGAAGGAATCAGAAACTGCAGGTCAGGGTAAAGAATCTTGACTAACAAATTCTGCAAAACCTTAAATAAAAGATCTTAAAGCTTTTCTGCAGGCATTAAGCATTGTAATTTATATGCTGGCATGTAGAAAGCAGTTATTTTTTTTTACTAGTACTCCACCAAAGATTGTGGCCATAGGCTGTCACAGCAATTTTGTTACAGGTTGCTTACAAATTTTTGTGTAGGGGAAGTTTTATACCTGGTTGTTCTCTTTGTTTTCGTTAGTGTTGATTTTTGAGGATTGTGAACTTCTGTTGTCTAGTTGCATCCTGTATTTTTAAAAATTGGTAAGTATGTTTTATGATTACTTTGAATGATTTTTGCTTTTAATAGAACGTTTGCTCCAGTTATAATGTAGTTCAAAAGGACAGTTCATAGTTCTTTGATGAAGTCCAGTGTGTTCTGAATGTTACATTTTTTTGCACAATTTTGACTCTATAATTTTTCCTCATTAACTCAGTGCTGAAAGGGAAAGTATATTGACTGATATTTCATATTAGTTTACAGACACTATGCAAAAGTTGTTTGCTGTGTTCCTTTGAGTTGTGGATCACTGTTCTAGCTCTAAGACAACTAATTAAAATTTTGTGTTCAGTCATTTCATTGACCCAAATTAACCTTGTGAAGTTGATGTTTCCTTTTTGCACCTGAGATAAAAAAAAAAGTGGAAAATGTTTAGTTGTGGAACACTTAATTTGAGGGGGATGAATGTATTTGTTGTACCTGCAAGGTGCTATAAAGCTGATGTGTTTATTGATGTAAAAATGTACTGGGTTTGTTGAGGTTTTCTTTACTGTTCAAACCATTATATCAGGGTGGCTGAGGTTCTTCTGACAACCACAAGGATAACTGATTTTTTGTGTATATCTGCATTTAAGTTTGGGCAAATTTATCTTCATATTAAGAAAATTAAATGCTCAGATTACATGTGTGGGCTGTAATCAGACAATCCCAAGTAAGATGAAGTCAATGTTCAGCAACGGTAACTTGTCAGCAACCAAGTCTCCATTTTTACTTGATTTTTAAGCAGCATTTGTAAATTACTTATGAATCTAATGTAAAACTGCATTTCATATTTTGATTCACTAAATTCTCAGTATTAGGAATTTAATTCTAAAGAGCTGTTTTCTCCAAAATCTTGGTGTATGGGATATCATATACTGGTTTCTTTATGAAGAAAGTTGTCTCATACTGACCATGTGGTAGCCTGGAGAATGTAACTTTCGTATGTTTTGCTCATAAATAGTGTAATTAAGAATTAATCCTTTTGACTAAAGGCAAGTCACCTGTGGGTTTGTTCCTTACAGCCTCTTGTGACTTCTACTCTGATCCTGTAATGATATTTTAGCAATAAATCAAAATCCTTTTTTTCTTCTCTTTTAATGCTGTACGAGTGGGACCTTAATGCTTCATAGTTTTTTAATTGTGTGTATTTGAATAACCTGGGTGTTTACTGCCTGAAATGAGGATTGAAGTTTGTGTACTGGTTCCTCAGGTTTTCAGATGAGATTTGTATCCTTCCACTTAATCCTCTTGGAAAGACTTCACTAGTTCTTCAAGCAAGTTGATGACACGTGATACCATTTCCCAGCATATTTAATGAAATCCCATGTATTTGTTAGATATCATTTAAGCGGCTTCTCTGCCCTGTCACAATCTGTTATATCTTGGAATATCTCTGACTCTAATCAGCTTATAAGCTGTTGGCTAATGAAGAAAAACCAAAAGACCCTTCTACAGAGGAGAAGCAAAAGTAATTCCAAGTTTTAATCATTAATAGTAACGTGCAACATTCAGGGCAGGTTGGTAATCCTCCTCTATCAGATATAGCGAAGCTTTTTGGTTGATTCCTAAAATTGCAACTTGAGGAACCAGAACAGTTGGGCACAACTTTAATGAAAGTTAGCCAAGAAGTTTAGATATCCATATAGCTCAGAATTCCCAAAAGGGAGCCCAAGGCAGCATGTTTATGCCAGGGAAGCATTTTTTTCTATTTGTGTGACTTTCCACTCTATTTTCTTTCCCAGATAACAGATACTGGATGCCCTCCTGAGACCGTAGAAAGGCCACTTATCATAGAGGAGACAGGAGTGCTTGTGATCTTTCTTACTGGAACCAAGAAGAATCTCTTCACACATGGCACGTATGTTGGCTTTGTTAGGGTAGTAAGATGTGCCTTAGTGTTGAGTAGTGGCATTTTATTAATCTTTGCTAAGCAGTGAAGTTCTCTCAGTTCTTCTGAAGGGTCCCTTAGCAACACAGTTCCAAATAAACATCCTTTAAACTATAACTTTGTAGTTTTTATAGTTAAACTATATAGAGGTCACCTCCGTGAGCTTTCTCTGAGATCACAGGCCAGTAAGTACCACAGCAGAAGGACATCAGGGCAGGCTGTGTCATCTTCTGCTTTCAGGCTGATAATGATTTGGCCTTTCTTGAGAATAAACGGAGAAATTTCTTCAAATTATTATAAAAAACTCAAATGCACAGGACTTCTATTGTTTATAGATCTGCTTGTTACATAATATTGATTTAAGTTACTAAGGCAAACTTAGTCAAGCAAAACATAATTTTTAATATCATTAAATTTATTTTTATTTGACAAAAGAAATCTGTTGTCCTCTGGGTTCCTTGGAAGGCAGTCTTGATGTGAAAGGAAATGAAAGCACAAGCTGTATTTAAAATACAGTAAACATACTGAAGTTTTCCTAGCAAAAGTAATGGAAGTTACTTGTGGGTGGGAATGTATAATAATCTGCTCTGTCCAAAACTCTTCTCAGTTTTATTCAGTGAAAAGCTAACTGCAAAGGGAAGGGAGGAAGCTTTGTTTCCCTCAGCACATTGAAAATACTAGCAAGGATGTAGTGGCAGTATCAAGGTTTTAACCAGAAGATAAAAGATGCTTGAAAGATGAGCCTGGAAGCTAAATTTCAAACTTTAATGCATATTAAAAATAATATTAGAAATAATGACCTGAATAAAAGTACAGTATAAAACTAAAACATACTGGAGTTAGAATCTTGGAATCATTCTTCAGGTTCATCCTTTTCACAGTGTTTTCTTTGCCAATCCTGCAGGGTTTTAAAACTTCTCCACTAGACAGTCTTGTGCTCTTCACTTCTTCAATCTGGCTTTTCTCTCAAATTGGGGAATTAGTGGAACACAACAGAGCTTAAAGTAATTTTTGCAGATACAAGCTGAGATAAATCCCGGAGCTCTCAGGCTGAAAAAACCCCAGTGGCAGCAGCAGAGAACAGCATGGCCAGTTCAGGCTGTTCAGTCGCTGCTGAATGGGAAACCACAGCCTCAGAAATACAACTTTTGGAATAGTCCATAGGGAATTGTAAACAAATTCCTGCTTTGCCAGGGGTGGAAAACATCTCCATAAGGGGAGTAAACACAGTGAGCTTTCTGTATACCAAACAGCTGCAAGTAATGAAGCGATTGGATCAGTTCCTTTGGAAACTCTGCTTGCTATGGCTGGGTCTCCAGAGATGTTACTGGTGGTATATATTTCAATTAACTCCTGCCACTGAAGGGAAGAGCCTTTTTTTTTTAGTATGACCTGTACATCCTTCAGTGTAAAGGCTTAAACGTTAAAATACAACTTTTGTAACTCACAGGCGTGTGATGTATGTTTTTAGGTCTGTTCAAGTTGAATGTACTCTGTTCATCCAAGCAGGCACATCACAAGAGGGGCACCCCATTGCAATTACAGAAGACTAATTTTTTTCTGTAAATTCTAAAAATTCAAATGTTATTCTGTAGGATTTTAGAAAGTAGAAAACTAGTCTGCTACCCAGGAAGATGTTCATTGCTCACTTTAATTTTTAATTATTTATAAATGAACCCTTGTTGCTCAGTAAACCTGGGACAGAATGGAGGGTGTAAAATGAATCCCAGTACTATGTGTAATTAGGAAGAATTCAGCCTGAAAGGAAAAACTTTAAAAAACCTGAACTTTATAGGTAAGTGGTGGCAGCGTAGGAAGTCAGGTAAAGTCACTACACTGGACTGTTCCTGCATTCCCGTTAGTTTTCCCTGTACCCACACACACACAGAGGTGTTTGTGCAACTACAGTGAAAACATAACTTGGTTCTGTTTTCCCTGATGTACATGAACAGAGGAATAAAGAACAAAGGGGCTTGGTTTTATCATGTTAAAAATGGGTAGAGTTCGGTAACAATGCTTAAGCTATTTTAGTGTAAAGTTGTCTAAACAGATTGTTCTAAAATTGCCATTATACTTGAATTAGAGCATCTTGCTAATCCAAGCACGCCTCTGACTAGGTGAGCTACTCAGTGGAGGGAAATGGGATTTCATCTGCACTCTCCATAAAAGCAGGTGAGATGTGCACTCAGGAAGTAGGGCTCCCTGAGGGCTCTGGGAAGCACTTTCCTGTCCAGGACAGCTGTGCCTCTCAAAACTGTTGCTATGCTTGTGCACTTCCACCAGGATAAAGCTGGCCCTTGGAGCACAGTTGATTCATAGACACCATTATGTATGGGAAAGTTTATTCATTGCTAAAATTAAATTTTAAAAAAGGAACTCTGCATGAAACTGGACCTCTTTTCCTTACTCCAAACTATCACAGAGTGATTTAGCTACAGTAGGAAACTGCTATTTAGCAGTTGGAAGCTTTTAACATATTATTGCCTCTTAATTGCCATGTGTGTTTTGGCAATAATAAAAATATATTCATTGTCACAGAAGTTGTGGATTATAATAATGAATTCTTTATATAATGTGCTTACAGAGTCCTTACAAATCTTGTTGGTTCTTTCCATCAAAATAAAATGTATTGTTTGATAGAGCTTATATCCACTTGCACTTTTATGAGAATTTCTTGGTCACATATCTTTTATGCAGGGTAACATAAATATAATATACAGGGAGAGGGTACCAGGAAAAAATGTTTTAAAGGTCAGTCTCTTGCTTATCCTTAATTAGAGTGGGTAAAATATATTCACCCTGAACTGATTCCCTGCAATAACTGGAAATAAAAATCTTCCTTATAGGTGATGCTGAAGCTGTTAGGAATTCTGAACAGACTCTCCAGAGAAAATATGAAGCAGCAAACAAAGTGTGTCGTTGGATTGTCAAGATGCCTCGTTGCAATAAAAGATCAATAAGAAGCAGCAGCAACTGGGAACTTTGCTGTGAGTGGAATATAGAACATGTACAGGCAAAATGCTTCTACTTTAACCTTTTGGTTAATGAGAGTTTGGTTAATAAGAGCAGACATCTTTATCAAGGAACATGAGATTCTGTGCAGCACAAAGGTTTGACCTGAGTGTAAACTGATATTCTTGAGTACAATGTACACCAATTAGGCAGAGATCAATAATTGATGATTATTGGTCCAAACTCGAGCAATAGTTCCTCTCCATCAAGAAAAATGTGTATCATACATTTTATTGCCATATCTGGCTCGGGAGAGGTGAAAAGCACTTTCTGCACTTCACCTGTATTATCTGTTTGGGTCTCTTGTCTTTCATTTCTCTGCTGGAAAGAACATGCAGAGAGCAGGAAACCTTTATGCTTGCTGGAATTCGAGGGAAAACCAACAAATACATGGTTATAAAAATTTATAAATTGTCTTCTTGGCAGCGGAAATCACAGACCACTGATTGTAGAGGTCGTGTCACAGAGCCATTGATCAGGCTCCTCCACACAGAGCCCAGTGGAAGCTCTGGAGGAAGTTACTGAAGCTGAAAACAGCTAAAAAAAAGCAAATTCATCTGTTTAGGTTCCACAGGAGTGTCCTTTAAAATTCCAGTGGGTTCTGCATCAGATGCTTATATTTTTGTTATTCCCATCATCAGCAAGTTTTTTGTGTTGCAAATTGTGCATGACTAGAGAAGTTAAAAGGTAAAGGTTGATCAAAGGAAGTTCAAGAAGAATCCTTTTGTTCCAGCAGTTGTGTGAATAAACTGAATTGACCAGGAAGGTATACATATCTAAGGAAACGTTCTCCATGCATTTGCTGAGGCTGGAACAAAGACTTTAAAAGCCCTTCTAGTGATGGGGAAGGGCTCTGCCTGCACCTGCTGTTCAGGTGAAGCACACAAGGCATTATTCTGTGTATAGATGGATGGCTGCAGGAGTTGCCAATGAAACCAGAGCCCATTAGTATTTTCAGCCCTTTTATGGATTGTTCCAGTATGTGCTGGAGTGAATGAATTGCAGAGTTAAGCAGCTACAGTTGTGAAATGGAGACAGGCTTAACTAGCTATGATGTGAGAGATTAGAACTGGAGTCCCGACAGGCAATCCTGCCAACGATTCCTCCTATTACTAAAGAAGCAAGAGAGTTGTCTGGTTTTTTTTGTTGTTCAGGGGTTTTTTAGTGATACAATATAATTTTCAAATTATGGGTGAGAATCTGGATAAAACTCTCTGAGCTTCAGCTACCTCAGTAATGAGCTAAAACAGCTTGGTTTGCAGTAGCTGTGTTGGTGATTGAGTCTGTAAACACTACAAGAAGATATTAGCAAAATTGAAAATATGAGTAACTGGATCACCTTCAGACTTTAAAAAGCTCTTTGCGAAAGGGCAGAGACAACAACTTGTAAAATATTCTGGTCTTCCTAAAATTGATTTCAGGAATCATCTTGTCCATGAAACATGAGCGGTTTATTAAATATGCTGTAGAATGTTGCATGAGGAAGTTGGGTTTATGTGCTACAGTTTTTCTCCCTAATTTCAGCTGTATGTATGCAACTGCAGCTTCAAAACATCTGGGTACAGCGATTTTTTTTCTTTTCTGCACCTGCAAGTGTAAGGACACACATAAACAAAAAAGAAATTAAATCTTTCACAAAGCCAAAGAGAAAGAAAAAACCCAACCAGCCATGAAGCTCAGGGGAGCAGTATGACAAGTGCTGAGCTGTAAACAAGCTTGAGAGGGATTTAATTCTTATGACAAGCGCCAGTGGTAGCATCTCACATGGACTCAGCATATGCACACATTTCAGAGGAGGAATCACAGAGGACTTAATGCAAATATAAAAAAGCACAGAGCACATCAGCCTATACTTTTCTAAAAATAGCCTCGAAAATCAGGATGAGCTACGGTTGTAATTATCTTGATTTTTTCAGATTTCTGCCTCTTGTAGGAGGGCTTCTGTTTTATACTCACACTATAATTAGACTTTAAGACATTGAAACTACTAACTCTTTAGGGTAGGGATTGTGTCATAAATTTGTAGGACAAGCACAGCAGGACCTCATTGGGTGGTATTTTCAGGGTGATAGTACAATGGAGCTGCTGAGTAATAGCTGCTGTGCTAAGTTTTAAAGAAGCTTATTTTAGGTCGTAAGCTTTTGTTGTTGTTTGCTAAGGAAAGAGAAATAAGAGGTAATTTGGCATCCAAATTAAATTTTAAAAGGCTTTAATGCACACTTACTCCCTAATTACAGCCAGGTCCTTTCAGATATGCCTGTAACTGCCTCCTTTTTCCAACAGTGTTCTGAGAAGGACACACTGCAGCCCATCCCCTGCAGCCTGTGCTTATGTGGATTTCCCCGTGGCAGTTGATGAGTTAGTGCTGCAAGATGCAGTTTTTACCTACCCTTCAGGCAGCTTTGGGATGAGTAACACGTGCTCCTGTGCTCCAGACACTGTATAGGCTTGACTCATTTAAGAAATTAGAGTAGTGCTCTATTCACTTTAGATTTTCAATCTAATGCTTTCTCTTCTGCTTTCCTCTGTCTGCAGTAAATGAATTTAAAGTTTAAATTTACTAGCAAAAGGTTAGTAATCCCTGGAGGTCTGCAGGCTTAGCCCAATACTGTTGTGTTGCATTGTAGTTCGCTAAAATCTGCTTTTAACCATAGTTTAGATTTCATTGCCAAAGGTGGCAGTCTCAGAAAAGAGTCTCTCTTGGACCCAGTCTTTCTTGCTCACTGAGATAGTTGACAATTGGAAGGACGTGTTATTTCACAAAAGTTCTATGATACTTTAAAAATGCCGGACTTTAAATACCAGTTTACAACACTGATATTTCTGGATTCAAATGTGGGATTTTTTGTGTGTGTGTGTTCAAATTACCTTTCATTTAAGTATAGTGTAAATACTCATTTTCTTAACCTGGTTCTGGAGGTGTGTTTTGGACATTTCCTGTATTGTCATGCTTTTGTAATTGTTGTGAATAACCTTCAAAATAATAATTAACAGACTTGACTTTACCAGTAGAGCAGTTTATCACCTTTGGCATGGAAAGCTAAAGCTGCTCTTTCCTTCTTTTACAAACATAGTAACATCTTCTGTTTAAAATACCTTTTAAAATTATTTTAATTTCTATAATTTTTCTTTTAAGGACAAGTGAATATAGGAGGAGGTCATTTTCTTCTGAAGTGAGTATTCTAATGGTTTGCAGAACCTGTAATTATTTACTGATTTAAAATTACCTGGGTACATCAATATATGGAAGAGCAGAATATCCAAATCCTTTTTACCAGGTGACTAGAAAGAAAATTCTGTTACCAGAGCAGATGGAAACTCCCAATCTGAACTGTCCATTATTTTCAGAAGTTTTGAGAATCACATCTAGAGTTTCAAATGCTGAAGTAAGTTAACCAAGCATTAAAATCCATCTCTGAATCTTGAAAACCAAATCCTACTGTAGTATTGATCCTGTAATGTTTATTTTTTGTTTGAATGTTGCAGAAAGCCACATAGGTCTTTGCCCAAAATTCTGGAACTTTGGAGAGCACTCATGTGAAGGTAAGACAATGTGTTTCATTGTAGTGGGGAGAATTTCTATAAACATGGCAAATATCTCTTTCTTAAGGAGGGTCTTGGGTTTTTTTGTAATTAACAGAAATTAAGTTCGTAGAACATTATTGTTTGTCCTGTTTTTGAAGCTAACTCACCCTTCTACTGCTGTAACTAAAGCAAATGAACACCAAGCTGCCAGTAGCTTACAATTTAAACTTTGCTTGTGCTGAATTTAAGAGCGAGACAGTACTTTTAGTCCTCCAGTTGTGTTTATTGGTCTGAACACTCAGAAGGTTAAAAATGCTACATTTACAGAGTTTCTCTTAGTAAAAGACAGGCATTCATTCTGCATGATGAAGACGAGTTTTACCAGAGCACAAAATTATCTTAAACCACTGACTGAGTTTAAACCTTGCTCCATTAATTTCAACCCTCTCTGAATGCACAGGCCAAACATCAGTAACCTGCAAGAATTGTTAAAGGCTTTACTCTTCTAATTCCCACTGGGGTATTTTAATGTTGACAGCTGTTAAAATTCTCAGACTGGAGCTTCACATCAGTATTCTCTTCCTCACAGACACCTGTAATGGGATTCATCTGTTTTCTTTGTTACTCCCTTTGCTCATTTAAATGTAATGTGTATTTCTCATCACACCACTGGATTAGTTCTATATAAATTACTAAAATACACAAATACATGAACACACATACATTTGTCCCAGAAGAACAGAGCTTGGTATTTTGGTTCTGAACAAAAAGATGCCCAAAGATAAATACAGCACTATGATCCTCATGCCTTTCTTTAAAACAGAAGATATTTTTTATGGGGTGGCCTTCTGAAACTCCTGGGATTTTTAACTTCCATATTCCCTCATCGAGTGATGTTTTAGGAGGGGAGAAACTCACTTCATTTATACTTCTGGTGCTTTACTACTGGTCACAGGCCCCTCCCCTGCCCCTCCAGTCCCTCTCTTCTGATTCATATGAGCTGGAGTCATGGCTTTGCTGAGTTGTTTTCCTGGAGGGGTTAGCCATATATTGGGTAGGTATTGTATTGCTTCAGGGATGACTAATTTCCAGGGCCTTTGTTCTGCAAATTCGGTGTAAATGGGATGTGTTAATGAGTGGTTTAACCTGCTGTCTGAGGTGCCCATTGAACCAGTCTTATCTGCCTTGGTTCATCTCCAGGACAGGCAGTTCAGGGTGCCAGCCTTGTATTTGCACATGAGTCAACTCAAAAGAGCTCGGGTACAAGGGCTGGTACCGCTGAGGGAGGGGCTGAACATTCCAAGCCATACAAAACTATCTATTGCCACAGGCCAGGTTGGATGGAGCTTTGAGCAACCTGGTCTAATGGAAGGTGTTCCTGCCCATGGCAGGGGGTTGGGGGTAGATGATCTATAAGGTCCCTTCCAACCCAAGCCGTTCTATGATTCTATAATATTTGCTTTTACAGCCTGTATATGAGGCTAGCAGGCAGTTTTGTCATCAGTCAAGGCTGGCTTTTTGGGATAAAGTGGCATTTCATCACTCAGATGTTGACAAGGATGGGGGTAGACTTTGGTAATTTAGTAACTGATGGTCTTGCGAGAACAAACAGTAATGCAAAGAAAATATATAAAATATTAATCTATCTGAACCAAACCCCTTCTAGTCTGCACTGACTTTATTTTAGCTACTCAGGGAACTAGGAACTACACACTGCTATGTTAACTGTGCAACTTTGGCCTTTTCATTCCAACCCTTATTGTCGTTTGTCACTTCTACTACAGCTGCATGCAATCCAACCCAGTATACATGGTATAAATATGGTATACTTTTTTCTTATCTAGTTAACAAAAAGTCCTGTAAGAAATTGGCAGTGAAAGGTTGGAGAATGGAAGGATTTTATTGGATCAAAGTCTGAAATATGGAGAATAAACAACTTTCTAAAATTAACCCATTTTCATTTACAAGGCCCTTCCTGAGCAAGTGACAAGTTGTAATACTCAAAATACAGGGAGAAGCATCAGTCAGATAGAGTAGAAGATTTACTTTGGAACAGTACAGATAACTTCAGAGTTACCCCAAAAAAATCCCTACACCATACTTTGCGTGAAGGTAGGTTTTTAATCTTATTATTTTTGATGATGTAAAACTCAAACATTTTTGCATATTTGAATAGCAAGTTCTGATGTCTCATCCAAAGCCTTTTCCTGACATACCTTAAAAGCAGAGAGTGCACAGTTTCTAATAATAAAAATGTTTACTCTTTTTTAACAGGCACATACTGGTATAAAGATGCTACCTGTGCATCAACCATAAAGAATAATGTTGTCTTGTTATAATGTGTCAAAATATTCTTTAATGAGGAAAGGTATATAAAATGTACAAAGCAGGATAAACCAGCTACTAATACCTTCATTACTGTCTGTCAAAAAATGACAGTCCTATCAGTAAATGAATGAGCTTGAAGGAATAAATGGGCAGGTTATAAAAATTGCTTTCATGGTGATCTGTGAACACAGAAGATGCAGTTTTAAGCTTTCAAATTTCAGTGCAGTCATTTTGGCAGTAGGAATGTATGAATGTGTTAGGTGTCAAAAAAAGGTTTACTCTTTATATTCCATAATTAGACTTTGTAGCATTTTTTAGTTTTAAATACCTGTTGTGAAATACCAGTGAGTTCTACCCTCTAAAATTGTTTAGCCACTGGCATTATTCTGGACCGTAGAATTCAGCCTGCTAATTATACTTCTAACAAGTATAGCTGTTGGGATTTGGGCCTTTCAGAATTAATGGACCTCTTTGTCTTGCTTGATACATGAACAGATACATGTCAGAGCTTAATACATGAACGAAATGCTGACCTGACCATTGGTTCCAGGACAGGATGCTGGGATGCAATATTTTTGAGGCTCATTCCAGTAATAAATTACAGTTTTAATGATGGTTCTGTAACATATGGCAAACAGAAAACACTTTTCATAGATTAAACAACGTAGCTTCTGTTAAACCTCTGCAACAACTAAACCCAGTAAATTGTTAACCACCTAAGTGTTTGTTGTACTTTGTTTTAATTATTTAACACTTTCCTCCTTCCTGCTCTAGGGTATAATCAGCATTAGAAATACTGTTACTAATCAGGTTATCAAATCTTGAATCATATATACACTCCTGCTCCTTTAAAACTGCACATGATGTTTACCTGAGAAGCAGTGTAAGGAGACTATATTTCTCATAAATTAATTTATGAATATTTATATACCAGATGGTTTTTCAAGTGCTAGCCAAAACTGATGGTGTTTAAACCAGAGCAATTGAGAAAGATTGAAGGAACTCACGGAGATATCAGTGATGGGGTAGTACATTTGTGGCTTCCAACAACCAAATTATTCATGCATTTGGAAGTACATTCTTCAGCTTCACATTCTTGATTGTGCACCTGATCCTGTATTTAGCCTGGGCTTTAAGAGCTTGCTTACTGCTGGATATAGCACAAGATTAGCAAAGGCTGAGAGTAGGAGGGCTGCAGTAACATGAATATCTGCCCACAGGATTCCTCAGAAGGCAAATTCTGACTGTGCACACTTCAAAAGGCAAAACCTTTGTTGAGATGTGGGGGAAGAGGGAGCAGGGGAAAGGTGATGGTTAATTGTAGAAGGTGAATTCTAGCCTCTGCTCAGTTATATCTGGTTTATACAGGTTAAGTGAGCTGAATTTCAGTACACTGTGTGGTTTATTTACCCAAGCACTCCTACTGAGCAGTTTTTGTGTACAGACTGAATTTTGGTGCCATCATCTGTTGGCTGTATACAATTGCAGCATGGGCAGGTTGGGATCCTGGAACATCCAACCTTACACTTCTTGTATTGCTTGTTTCACATCCAGCTGCACTGCTTTTGCTGGCAGAAGTGTGTGGTGCTTTAAAGAAAACAAACACACACACAATTCTGTCCAGTGGAACAGCCATTGGCTGCTGGGTTGGATGTCACGGGAACACTGAGGCAGAAAACCCAGGATTTTTACAGGGAAATAACCTGGACAGTGTGAGCTCCAGAACTGCATCTATAAAGCTGGTTTTACATAGCCACTTTATGTCAAAAACTACAGGTACTCCTGAGATTTGGCAGCAAGGGTGTGTATTATTCTGTTTGGAAACCTCTGCTCTTTGTTTCGGTGGTTTGTCTGACCTGCATGATCAACAGTATTTGAAAGTACTTAATACTGACTTAATTCTGCTCTANTACATAGCCACTTTATGTCAAAAAGTACAGGTGCTCCTGAGAATTGGCAGCAAGGGTGTGCTGAAACTAGAGCTAAAACTCCAATTCACTTTTTCTGGAATATAGTGCCAGTATTCTTCATTCTCTTCAATACTAGATTCTGCAGAAAGAATGATTGGTTTCTTTGCTTTACCAAAGTGGTGTCTTTACATTCAGCAGATCATGGAGGGGAAGAAGATTTAACATGAGTGTACTTGCTGCTAATAGATGTAATCAGGCTTTTCTAGCTGTGAGGTGTTGTAAGGATCCTTTCCACATTTGAGGCTCATTACCACTGGGTGAAAAACTTCTCTCCATTTGTAGCCTCAGCCTCCATCTATGAATTTCTCTCTGAGTCCAGATAAAAAGAAATGAGTATGAAGATGGAGAGATGTCTGGAGCAGGAGTTGCACTTGTCACAATGAAGAATGAGCCTTGGCTGTACCTCAGGGCTACGTGCCTGATGTTTGTGGGTGAAAGTCATTGTCCAAAGATGTCTGTGTCTCAGCTGATCTTTTTGCATTAGCAGCCAGTGCAGGGAGCTGCTGACAAAATCTCACCCTCAGGTAGATGTTTCTGACTGGCAGCCACACCTGCCTTCTGTCCATTGGCAGTAACAGGACTTTGGGAGATGCTACAGTCTGAACTTTGCAAAGGTGGACCCCATAGAATGTAGCCACACTGTCACTACATTTCTGTTGCAGGGAAAGAAACTCTGTGATGAATATCTACAAAAGGCTGTCAACTGAAAATGAATTACTTGGAAAAGCCCTGAGCAACATGCTGGAAACTGAGCTCTGAGCAGGAAGTCAGACCAGACAACCACCAGAGTCTAGTCCACCCTCTGCTTGTGTTTCTGGGTTTAAAGCAGGTACCCTCTCTCAAGGGTGAGAATCAAGGGGAAAGCTTTCTCTTGTAACCTGTGCAGGATTTGTGTGCTATAGTTGATCCTTAGCAACCAGATATATAACATTTATAACTCAATGACAGATCTGTGCTGCACAGTAAGCTGCCCAGGTGGACTCAAAACTTGTCACTGATTTTTGCTCTCTCTTAATCTTCCTGTTTATTCTGTGCTTCATTAAAGTCAATCTCTGCTGGACAGATTGTCACTCAGGCTAGGCCAGTCCTGCTGTCTGCACTCTCTGGGGATCACCCTTCATCCTGATAAATGGTCTATTAGGAGAGCATGTGTCAGAGAGAAACCCTCCGTGAAGCTAAATAGATTAGAGTCTCTTCCCTGTGAACAGTCTCAGTGGAATGGGGTGGGCGTGATCGTTAAAGAGGATTTAGAATGAGAAGACACTATTCCTCAGGACAGGAAATTACTCTGAGTTTAGAAAGGTACAGATTAATTCTAGTAAACATATAGAGTGAAAACTCAGCGCTGGCACTCGCCACCTGAATGGCTGCAGTGTGATGGTCTGGAAGTTGCTGAACTTCCTCATGATGCCCCCTTGGGAATGGAGGATGCAGCCTTTCTCTGTGGTTTTGTAATATTCTTTAACTGCTGCAATTGCCAGCATGGAAGAGCAGTACTAAAAAGACATTTAATATTCTTGCAGTGCAGTTTAGTGTTGGAGGGACCAGTATAATAACCAGCAAACCTCCAGCAAAGGGAGGGGATTGTTGGTCCTTACTGATATCTCATCCCCCAGCTGTGGCATTGTGAGTCATTGCTGCTCTGTCCTTGACCCTCTAAACACATCACGGTAACAACAAGGCCAAAAAATTCCTTACAAAAGAAAAGCCTGCCCTTGAAACCATATGTTTACAAGTGTGACTTGGTATGAGGCGTGGCACACCCAAATGCCTCTGGTTCATCTTCTGGTGCTGCCTTTTTTCCCTGGTGCGGGTTTCCTCATGTGAGACATAGGGAGGGGAGAAGGGAGCTTGGGTTGCTCCAGTTCTTTTCTTTGTGGAGTTTGGGCAGTGCTGGGGACAGGAGAAGGAGCTCAGTTGTTGCTCTGAGGTTAGTGGATGTTTAGCAGAGGTTGGCTCTGTTCTGCAGACCCTCAGAAGCAGCTTCAAGCTCTCCAAGTGACTTTTTTTTTTTTTAATAATTCTTTCCCCCTTCACTTTCATATTTCCTTTCTCTGTGTTACTGAGTGGGGCGTTACAGGAAAATGGATTCAGAGCTTTTCCCCACAACTATGTGTGTCCTGAGCAGCCATTTCCTTTGGCAGCACAAGTCTCCACATTTCTGGTCTTGAGCTTATTCCAGCCCCGTGGATGTTTGGTGTTGCAGGGCTGCCTGTGGAAAAGGGAAAGCCTGTGCAAAGAGTAGGCAGGCGAGATCTTGGTGCTTCTTTCTTGCTGCCTGCAGGAACATGCAGAAGCTCTGATTTTCACCCTTGTTGGAGCCAGTCCAGCACAAACATCTCGGTTCTGTTGGCACCAAAAAGAGTGGTAGGTCCTCATTGGTGGCATTTGCACCAAAAAGAGGAGGGAATGCTGCCAGAAGACTCTCTGGTGTGAAGAGTGGCTATCACCCAGGGAGAGGATAGAAAAAGATTATGCTGAGGAAGCTAATTTTAAATGAACTAAAGGAAGATAAATTCACATTTTCCAGTGAAGCATCTTGCAGGAAAAGAAATCAAGTAAAATAACAAAAGACTTATAAACAGCAAATTCAATATTAGCTTTAATGAAGGACTAAGCAAATATTGTAGATGTTTTAATAATAGCAATAAAAAATTACATGTATCATAACAATATGCATGTTGTAAACTCATGTAATAGCATGCAGTTATTGTTCCTAAACTGCATCTTGGCTTTTGCAACAGTAATATATTCTCTGTCTGCCTGGGAAGATTTGGTAGACAATGACTTGCAATGATGGTAAAAAAGTTGAAAGAGGTGATGTGGGGGAGTTCTGGAAGACTCTTTTCAGCTCTCTCTTTTGTTGTTATTTATTTAAATGCAAATCTTTCAGAAAAAAAAATGACCAAAATCTGATAAATATTCAATAGCCTCAGTGCATTCATGAATGTGAGGCTGAAGGAAATGGTGAGTCACACAGAAACTTGTCCAGGGAAACAAGGCACTTCTGTTCAAGGAAGAGCAGGGTACAGCAAACTTGAATTCAGCCAAGGCCTAGGGTTTATTTTAGTGTCTTTTAACAGTCCACTTTAAAACTCATCTTTTAAAAGTGTAGTGTGTAGGAAAAGAGTCACTTTGGTCATCTTCAGGCAGACCTGCATTCAGACAGCTGTAGTCAGTGCAGGCCTCTGCTCCCAGGGCCATGAAGGACAGGGGCCTGTGAAGGGAGGTGATGCCACTGTTAGAAAAGCAGGTTCTTACCAAGTGTGAGACCAGGTCATCCAACAGCCTGGAGTCACAGCTGAGGGTGCAGAGGGTGGTGTCCAGCAGTGTGGTTCTGCTGTGGATGCACTGTTTCAAGTTCTGGTTTGTCTCACTAGCAGAGCCCTCCCCAGGCCGAGATCCTCTCCCAGGGCTGGACACAGTCTGATGCAAACAGGTGCAAAAGCTCTTTTCCCTTTCTGTCCCTTGGTAAAACTGTGTTTGTACAGTGTGGCTTTTGCTCTAAAAATGTGCCCTGGGGATACCCCTGCTTTGCCAGTCCTGAACAGGGTGTGAGAGACAGCTCCTCCACTTGAACAACGTTACAGAATGCTATAAATATGTTAATTCTCTAATTTATTAAGGTTAAAACTTACTTGACCTATTTTTAAAATGTCGCTGTTTCCAGGGTATCAACAATAAAAAATACCTGAAAGAGACCTGCAGCAAAGCTTGGGTGCATGTCATGAATGTCATGTTATTCCATGGCTTTATGTTTAAGCATCTTAGTTGCTGCATCTCCTTACACTGAAAAGATTACCAACTAGAACAGCTTCAAAGCTTTGTATAAATGAAATCTTCATAGCATAAAAAGAATTCAGAGTAAACACTTTTTGGTGGTAGGTAGAGATGACCCAAAAACCTGTGGCTTGGTATTTGTTGTGTACTGGTGTTGTATTCTTTTCTATTTTTAATGGTTCTGCCATCCCTCATTATAAGTTTACTGCAGAGCTCTGCCTTACAGTATGACATGACTAAGCTTATGTTTAGCATTATTATTATACCATTTGCTTGTAAACTCTGCCTATTTTGTTGCTAAATTATATGTTTTTGGCACTATTATTTAGAAAATAAGTGTCAACAAATGTCTAGGATTTACTTCTGGATTTACTCAGATCAGTTTAAACTGTTCGAATCTAAGATAAAATACATCTTAGTAGAGCCTATCTATGTAACCTTAATATTCATTTAGCACTGACTAGGACTGGCAAGAAAATTCATACATGTGGGGATGAAAACCACCTCAATTTTTTTTCACTGCTTCTTGAGGAAAAGGAGACAAATTCTCCATCTGGTGTACCTGAGGGCGTGGAGGGTGGATCTTCTACAACTAAGACTCCTGGCTATTTAGAATTCCATGTTATTTAAGATATATCTCACTTTATAGTCTACATTTCCATGTCCCATTTTGAAGGCAGAATTTGAATACTGTTGGTGGTGTTTCCTTGCTTTCAGCTGGGGACACGCTGCTGCAAGGACTCAGGCTTGTGTCCTCAAGGTTAAAGTGTCCAGAGGAGGATTTGTGCCAGGGGCCTCCCTTCTACCCAGTGGGTCTGGACTGCCCTGGATGCCTTTCCCATCCCAGGCTGTGTGCAGAGTAACAGGATGCTTTGCCATGAGTTGCTGAGCCAGCTGAGGAGCCAGGCAAGGTGGGTATTCACCACCTGGAAAGCAGAGAGGATCAATTTTTCAAATATTGAATAGCAAAATATTGAAATTCCAAAGAGGAAAGCTCCCCCAACTGGATATAAAATACAAATGTATATTCCCTCAGGAAATGGGTACTTTTGTTTTGCATAACAAGTAGGTAAGAATGAATTGATTGTTGCAAGTCAGTTTTAAAAAGAGGAAAATGTTTAGCAAGTAAATCTTGCAGTCTAGATAATGGTAACTTTGTTTTATGCAGCTGCCAGTGAAGAGTCCTGGTGCAGTGGTACTTGTAAGTCATAATCAATAAACATTAATTATTTAGAACACACAGGATAAAAACGAGTGAGTATTAAACCAGAATTAATCCAGTATAAACACTAGGGAATGTGTTTGAATTCCTAGCAAATTGATAGTGACATCCATTTGGAATCTCTGTTTACATGCATTAAAAAGGTGTAAGTGGGTATTTCATTATCTAAGTGTAAATAAATTATAAATAAATTTTAACTGAACTGCATGATCTAACTGTTAAGGATCAAGTATCTGAAGTTGGAACATCTACAGTGTATAAAAGCAGACATGTCTGGCCAGATGGTGTGAGAATAAGTGACTGGATTTGAAATAAATAAATAACACATTAAAACAACCTGGAAAGAAGAGGTGAGGCAGTCTAGGAGTGACTGCTTTCCCCATGCAACTAGTTGAGGGAAGGTTTTAGCACCATTCCAAGGTGGAGGAAAAAAATCAATAGATTTTTTAGTAGTAGAAATGGCAGCACACAAGAGACAAAATGACTGAGGGAATTTACTGTGCTAGACCTCAAATGCTTTTTTGAGGTTGTAAGTGATCATTCAAAAAACTATCTCAGATCAAGCACCCATGGCCAAACAAATCCAAGCAGTGAAAAGTTTCTGTGCTGGAGGAGCAGTGCAAAAGTCTCATTTAGCACAGATATTGTGTTAGTCACACTTTTTGCTGCTTCTGTCCACAGAAATCAGGTCTCAGCAGAGCTCCTGGATCCTGGAGAAACCTGATGAGGGATGTCTTTCCAAACCCACTGACGGAGAAGTCACCCCAGAGAGAGGAACAGGAGTAATAATGCACGTAAATGAGGCAAGGCCTGAAAAATGCTTCACAACAAGAGAAAAATTAAGGCCAGGAAGTAGGAGTACCCAAAAGAATACTTAGGAGAACAAACACCTGTGGGATGAGAAAAAAATATGAAACAGGTAACAGAGATAAGAAAGAGGGTAGAGATAATTCCTTTGAAAATACTACAATGAGTTTCTTAACCTGCAGGTGTATCTGTCTAGTGTATGTCTAAATAGATACGGGGTCAGGAAACGGTTCTTTATAAGCTAAAGCGAAACATATAATATTGGGGGAGTAATATTTTTATTTTCTTGTTTAAGCCAGAAGTGACATGCATAAAAGGGGAGTGAGGTCATGACCCTGCTTTTAAGCAAGTGGCAAAATCCTGTTGACTTTGAGTCACAACTGAGGCTTCTTCCTCAGCTCCTGGTCACTCCTCACCATGTCACATCAGCACTCCCCCGGTGCTGGAAGTCAGTAGAGGTTACACACACACATCTGCAAGGGCTGTGTGTTCCCTACACTGAACTGTACGTGGCTGGGTCCCGTTTTATTGTCAGAAAAATGTTGGCACAGAGGGGTGGAGGCAGCACTAAGGCTCCTGATTTGCAGCTCAGCACTCTGTGGCCGGAATCATGGTGCTCTGAGCGTCCCTGAGAGCCCAGACTGTCCCAGGGACCTCTGGGGAAAATGGGCCATCACCTGTTTCTAGAGAGCTTGTTTCAGTCAGAGCATGAGACCGGTGCTGCTGTTGATTGGCAAGGAGCAGAGACGCTGATGGGAATGATTTGTGGGGAAGTGTGAGTGCTGACGGCACAGTGATGGCCTTTAGGAGGTGAGGACGTTCTCATTCAGGTGCAGTACAGTTGGAATGTGCTAATCCCTGTGAAGCACCTCCTGTGTGAGCAATGACAAGCATTGTTGCAGGCATGCAAAAAGACAGTAAGACAAAACAGTTTTCTGGATGCCATGCAGAATTACAGACAAAGATGGAATGCAGGTCACTTAATCCTCAATCTGTGTCCATTCCTACTAATTGCTCAAAGTCTCTTTGCCTTTGTCACCTACAAAAGGTAATTACCTATTCGAAAATATTCCCCTGTTAGTTGTTTGGAGAGCTATTAAAGAATCCACATGCAAGGGTGAACAGAATGTTACTAAGTTTTCTTAATGTTTAACAGAAATGCAGGCCTGGCAAACTCCATAACTGCAGGGTTGTGATTCTGCATCACAAAAGAAAGACTTTCATAGGAACATTTAAAGTGGAATTGACAAACCTGAGGATTATCACTCCACAAACAGTAAGAAAATTAATCTGAATAGTGCAGCCCTTCAGTGCTTTAAACTTGCATTGCTTTCAGGGTCTGCAAGATTAGCCCCAAGTTTGCAAAGGAAAAACTTTACCTGATGGGCTTTTGAGCAATGTTCCTCTTTGAAGAAATAATTCAAACCATCAGTTCTTTCTAGAGCACTATTAGAGACCTTCATTTCTGTGCTGCAGTTACTGGTTTCCTTGTGCATGGAGTGAATTAGTGCCACATTTCAGCTGGATTGTTGTATTATTTTTTTATTATTGTATTATTCAGTCAGTAGGAAAAACTATTAATGACAACAGTTTGAAATGCCAGCCTGTTGTGGATGCAATGTCACGTTTTACGGGAGGTGGTGGCATTGCGAGAAAAAGAAAATGTTTACATAGGAGGCTGCTTAGCTCTTCTTTGAAACTGCACTTTTGAACAAGCAGGAGGAGGTAAAAAGTGGGGGGAAAAAACCCTGAAAAACTCTGTATGGGTGGAAGTTTCAGCAGATTACTTAACCGTATTATTTGACTCAAAGGCAAAAACACCCCGTGCCTTCCTTCTGCCGTTAATCCCGCTGGAGTCAGTCAGTTTAACAAAGTTGTTAAAGCAAAGAATTAAGGCAACTTGTACCACTCCCACCACTGGGCACAGAGCATTGCAGAGGCAGAGCAAGCACACTTCTGCTTAGCTCCCTGCCTGGTTCTAACCCTCACCCACCACCCCTTGCACTTGTATTTGTGTGTTTTGCTGATAGATGGAGCATGTGCTTATTCTCTTCTTCCACCACCACTTAAGTTTAAATTCATAAACTCAAAGTTCCTTTTGCTGTTGTTTCCTGAGCTTCCTCTCCTGTGACACTTTTAAATTATGTCCTGCCCTATATTCAGGAGTAAAAGAAGCACATTGGTTTTGCTTTCAAACATACATGTTATCTAAAAGGCAAGCCCATGTAAGATGTTTTCCAAATGAACTTGGTTAGAATTTCAAAAGTGGGTGGTTGGGAGGGAGAATTTCCAGCATATCTGACAGTAGAAGAAAAGTAGAAACTGCTCATTTCCACATATCCTATAAAATTCTGCAGGTCACCAGCTTCAGGTGGTGTGCCCTTATTAAAGCACCAAGAATGTTTCTAGACTCATCAGAGTGAAATTCAAGTTGTTCAACAGCAGTGTTCTTCTGTTAGGACAGCCAAGTGACTGTTGGATGAGTGACAGAAAGGTTAAGATCTTCCAAAGGAGGACATTTTTAGCCACAAGGGACAAAAGGAGGGGGAAAATAGGACGGACAAAAGTTGTATACAAAGAAGCCATTTAATGCAGATTTGCCATAAGGCAGGATAATAGTGCCTGAATGTTATGAACTCCAGAAACTGCATGAACACATTATATTTTAAACACTTAATCTGTTTTACAAACTATGTACATTCTTCTGCTAAATAAGATGAATTGGGATTCAAGAAGCAGCACATCCTGACAAATCTCCTCCTAAAGGCATCCATTAATATAAATCAACAGTAGCAATTTTGTTTGATCATTTATTTGCAAGAATCATTAAGGTTTATTAGCATAATTATTCCCTGTGGGACTTCATGTCACATAAATGAAAAATGGCATTATCAATATTTAAAAGATAAGTGTGTAATGTTCAGAGTACTTAAACAGTACTCTGCAGGTGGTGTCCAGCTGGAGCAAATTAGATTAGGTTTGATTCCTGAAGTCTAGAAATATAATTTCAGTGCAACTGTTTATTTCAAAACTAGGTTCCTTATTTTGCAGGGCATAAGCACAGAACCAAACTCTGTAGTTACTCATTACTGTACATGTGTGTGCAGTTTTCTGATTTCAAGTTAGAAGCTTGTCCTAAAATATCACAGGGCAAGCAAATGTTGTTTACTGGTGGAAATCCCTCCATAATCTTGTCTCTTTTACGCTAAAAGTTCTGTATGATGACCTGAAATTTTCTCTGTGAAATGAGAAGACTTTCTCCCTCATCTCAATGGAGACATGGAGCAGCAGTAGCTACTGCAGTAGCTCTGAAACCAGAATCAGCTGGTGCCTCTGTGCCAACTCTGGGATCATCTTGGCACTAACTGTGAGCTTGGCTTACAGGAGCACTTAGAAGCAGGCACAGGGACTGATGCAGAGCCTGTGGGTAGGACTGTGCCAGTCCAAGCCTGAGCAGGCGGGTGCCTGCAGTGTGGCACAGGGACATCCTCCTCTCTGCAGGACACTGTGGAGGTCGGAGTTAGGAATAGAGTATATGGGATGTCTGCATGCAATCCTGTGCCATGTGCTCTAGGATGACCCTGCCTGAGCAGGGAGCTTGGACCTGATGAGCCACTGTGGTCCCTTCCAACCTGACCCACTCTGTGATTCTGTGAATAGAATTATGACAGTTTGAGGGAGGTCAGATGAGTGAACTGTGTCAGCCCTGGCTTAGGGAAACACTGGGTGCTGCCAGAGCAAGTGCTGAGCAAGAGCACACGCTGCTTTGGGGAAAAGCTGCCAAGGGTTCCTGCGCAGGTGAGTGACCATCCGGGTGCTGCTCCAAGTGAGAGCAGAGGGAGGAGATTAGTGAGAGAGCTGTGAGGTGCAGGGCAAAGGCAGCTCTTGGGAGTGGGTGAGCCCTAATTTGGGCAGCAGATCCAAGGTGTGCAGAGCAGTAGGAAGCGTGGCACTAAGCCACAGCCACTGAAAAAGGCCTCTCCCTCGCTGTCTGCAGCCACAGCTGTGCTGTGATCCCCCAGCTATGCAGTGCCACACATCAGTGTGCCCTTGGGACACACCTGGCCTGCAGGGCCCCAGAAAGTGAACCATGATGAAAGGTGAGGGACTGGGAATGCTTCTCAGAGAAATCTGTGGCCTTTGTCTGGTCCACAGCAATACAGAGGCAATTCATCCCTGCACTGATGAATTTTTGTTGGAGCACAAAATTTCTCCTTTATCAGCACCGAAATGTATCAGTAACTGCTGTGTACTCTGCTCCTCTCTAAAAGCTTTTGAATAAAACAACAGTGATTTTACTAAACATGCCCCAGGACTCCTCCAGACACATCCCCATGTGGGGCAGGGAAGCAAAGCCTCCACCAGCCTGGGGCTCATCACGGGGCTCTGCCGAGGCTGCCGGGCAGGGGGAAGTGCCAGGGCGAGAGATGGATGCAGGCAGCAGAACGACTTTCACATTGCTCTCAGCCCTTTCTGGGACTGATGTTTGTTTTCTGTTATTGCCCTTCAGTTGCCCTTTCCATTGGTTGGCTTAAGGTTATGGTTACAGATTAGTTTGTTTAATACTCTGTTGTTTGCCAATGGCATCTTTCTTCCCAGTTTTCTGCTCTTTGCTAAGCTCCCCTTTGGAGCGTCTCAGCTTTTAAATTATTCACTAAAGTTAAACTGAACTCTTTGGGATTAATTGTGTTTGGTGGTATCTTGTAGGAATGAAATCTTTGCTTCCAAATTAAAAGCTACAAATGAAGCTTGTTATCTTGAGGGGCACTTTTGACATACAATTGTATCACAGCTCACATGTAGAAATCTGAGAAAATAAATACAACTGCTTTTAAAAACCTTTTACAAACAGAACTTTTAAACCCATGAACATTTAGATTCTCTGCTAAAATCATCATCACCATTCACTTTCCTAAGTAAGAACTCAGTCCTTTTGCTTGAACTTACAATCTCTGTTGTGTTTCACAGGGGACAAGAGTTTGGTAAGGATAGGTAAATGGATGAAGATCTTGCTGCAAAAAATTAAGTCTCATTATAGCATTACTTTTACAGTATTCTTTACATAGAAGAAATATATTTGCTGTACCTAGATCAGCTTAAAACAAATTATTAGAGGTGAAGCAGAAAGCCTGGTGCAGAAACCAATTGTATCATCCCCAGTGCTTGCTAAGAGCAATTAAAAAGAGCACGGTGGACATGGTTCTCTAATTGTTTTCACATCACCAAATGCGGTGTCAAAGTGGTGCTAAACACACAGGAAAAGAAAACTCAGTCCTACAGCTAAATAATTATTAAACCCACATTTGGCTCATCAAGAACAGATGTATTTTTGTTGAACACATTTGAAGCACTGAGTATTTTTGTTTCATGTAATGTTTTTGTTTACAGCCCACAATGTCATGAGTAAAAGATCACTTCTGCCTACTGCTGCTATGGGACATATTTCCCTGCTACTCCAGGATAATTAAAAAAAGAAAAAATTAGTGCTAAGACTTTGTTGACAGTGATAGCCCCTTAGCTGCTAAATCTGCTCTCCCATCCATCACTACTCTCAAGCAAAACAAGCATTAGTTTCTCTGTGACTTATCTAGGCCTTTAGTAGATCAATAGCACAGCTCAGATGTTTCAGACTCTTCCCTGTTAATTCACATTTATCATTTCATCCAAAGAAGGTAAATTACCTCACAGAGAAGCTGTGTTATCCCCAATAGTGGTTTATAATGTTGCAAAGTCAGCATGACCTACATATCTTATCTCAGCTGGAACGCATTTGTCACTGTCTCCTGTTATGATCATCTGGTAAAACGCCCTAGAAAAGAGGTAAACCTGCAAAATGGCTTCACCACTTTCATTTAATGACCTTTTCTGCTGTGTGCTTCTGCATCACCTTCAATTAAACTGCTAAATAAAGGGAACTTACTTTTCCCCCTTAATGCTCCATTCCATGGTTTTTATCATTAGCATTCCTCAGCAGTCTTCACTTCTGCTGTTGGGAGCTCTTCAGTGGCTGCTGATACTGAGAACTGGCTCATTTATTAAGATGCTGTGTTAACCCTGGGAAAGGAATGCTGAGTTTAACTCCACATTTGTACAGTGGGCTGCTGGTCACCTGAAGCCTTTCAGGCCCTGGGAGTGTTTAATGCTCTTAAGAAAAAGGAATGAGAGGCAGGTCACTGAGCTGTGTGAGCTGTAACGCTGCAAGAAGAAATGCTGTATAGAACAAGAGTTTGATGGGATTTGGGACTCATTCCTTTCCAAACAATAGTAAAGTGGATGTTTCATTATATACATATATTAATATATTTCAATATATATAAAATATGTTCTAAAAACTTAATAAATTATATAATGGAAAGAAAATTTAAATATAAATATACTTGATTTCTAAGGAGTCTGATCCAGCTGGTTGCTAAAACAGTGCATTTTTACTCTCTTTCCTCAGATGAGTGGAACAACTCTGCCTGGACTGAACTCTGCTCTGCACGTGTGAAACTCTTGAGTCTTTGACTGAGAAATTAGTTGGTGTCATCAAGGAGCTCTGATTTTTGGCATGAAGAAAAGGTAGGTCTGTTCTCAACACAGTGCTTGATCTTCTCCCGAATAAGAGCGAAGGAGGAGAGGTCCCTCCAGGGAGCAGTGACTGGCTGTGACCTCAGGGCTGGGAGGAGCTGCACAAACAGGTGCTTTCCCCTCAGGCGTGGGAGGATCACCCGCCTGGGACGACCTTGGGGAGGAGAACTGGATGTGCTGAGACAGCCCAGCCCAGAAGGGCCTGCCCAGGTGCACTGCCCCTGTTCCTGCAGCCCTGGCAAACGTGCAGGGAGCGCTGACAGGGAGGGACAGCCCGAGCCCCGGGGCACAGGAGCGGCACCGGGACGACTAAGCCGGGCTCTTTGCTGAGGAGCACAGTGGGAGTCTGAGAGGGCAATGGGTGCAAGCTGAAAAAAGGGAAGTTCTGGCTGGATGTAAGGCAGGGGGAGACGAAAATACAGATGCCCAAACTTTAGGACAGAAGCCTGCAGTTCCTGGGGGAGCTCTCAAGAAGAGATGAGACCAGCAGTTGCATCTGAATTGAGGAAAATTATTGTTTTCCCTCTCAAAGTATTCAATTGAATGGGACAACAGGGTAAGGCTATATTGGGTGTTTCTGTGGAGTTTCTGGGGTATTTTCCCCTCCCGTTCTCTGCATGGGCTGACTGTATATGCTGAAAGGTTACTTCCCTTTCTTTGGAAATATGCAGACACAGGATGTGTACTGAGCTGTCCCTGGGGCTTAGTTTGTGTTGGGAAAAACCATCAGGGCTTTAAAGGTAAGAGTTTCTGACCACAAACTGCCATGAGGTGTCGAGAATAAAAGAATTCTCTGGTTGCATTTTTTTTCTGCTTTGTATTTTAAGCACACTGCAGAAAATGTGGAATGTACAGGAAATTAAAGAACAATGAGGCTCCAAGGACTTGAAAAAACCTCAGTGTATTTTTCCACTGGGAATCTTTCTGGATATTATCCTGTGTTCTGTCTCTTCTGTGAAAGAGAACACTGCTCACAAATAGTTTATATGCAAATACAAGCCATCTCTTATTTTTTGTGAATTGACTCCTTGGTCTCTGGTGTGTATTTTGTTCAAGCATTCTTATTCCCACTTTTCTGTCTGAGTGCCTGGCTGTCCTGGGGACTGAACCAAGGTGTGCTTGTGCTCTCATTTTAGAGTGTTGCTGTTCCAAAATGAGCACATCATGCAAGCAAAGATGGAATTTTACATCTTTGTTATTTCCAGAAGTGAAGTGAGGGGACTTGATTTTGTTCTTTTGTTTGGTAAGAAAGAAAATTACATGTATTTCCAGTGAGGCACACAGCTGTTTACTGGGAGAAAGGGCAGCAAAAGCATCTTTTGCACCTTTATGCCACCCAGCCCTGCTACCTCCAAACCTTGAGCACTGAAAGTCACTGCTGTGCCAAAGTAGTTAAAAGCTTCCTTCTTTCTCAGTCAGCACCTTGGAATCATTGGGGGATAGGTTTTTTGGACACTTGTTTCCTTGCCTACTGTTGAAGAAATAGTTGATTTTATTTATTTATTTATTAAGGAAGAGAGCTATAGTGGTAACACCACTTGGAAAGAATAAGTAGGGAAAGTCTTTGATCTTTTTCTGCCTCCTCTCTCTCTGCTTGTATCATTTTATTAAAGGCTTGGTCTACTGTAGTTTACTCCCCCTTGTGGGAAAACACTTTTCTCGTTAAAAGGGCAAAGAGTAACCAAAACATGAGAAAGAATTGTACCAATCTGGGAAAATCTGTAAAATATCAGGAACTGGTTTAAAATAATGAGTGTTCTCGTCCCACATGTATAAGATAGGCACATCACACTGCATCAATAGAAACAAGCAGACTTCTTACCTAATTCTCAGAGGTGTTCTTCTCTTAAGATTCATTAATTATAATTAATTTTATAAAGTAGGTGACAGTAATGAATTTGAAATACTGCTTTAAATAAGCTTAAATGTCTTTAGTTTTACGTAACTATGTGGAAAAGAAAATAAAGGTGAGGAAAGTGGGTGGGCAGAGTCTGGGGAAATGGAGGCCTCAATATTGATTTCCTTCCTGGAGCAGAGTCAGTCCAGAGAAACTCTGGAGTGAACAGGTGTGCTCTGGGCAAGGTCTCTCTCTCTCGAAAAATTAAGGGCTGGGTTTTCCTGGTTGGGTTATCCAGGTTTGGATAAGGATACAGTGTGCCAAGTACAGTTACAGAATCGCGTACCGTGACCTGTTTTGGTGACGTTCGTGGGTCATGTCCATGGTTGATGTTCTGGCTGTTGATTTCTGCCCTGTGCCTGTACCTCCCACACCTGGTGGGGACCCATCGTAACGGTGAGGAAGGAGAGAAATTCTTAACTAAAGGCCACCACCTGGGTTTTGCGGTTATTATAGGTGAGTCAAGTGCATTAATTTAATGATTCAAGAAATATAAAGGTTGTCTCGCGGTGACGTCACGCGCCTTTGGCCCCGCCCACCCCGAGTCACGTGCAGGGTCGGGTCGCCCTCTGGGCCAATCAGCGGGGGCGGTTCACACCGGAAGTTGAACCCCTTCCCCGGCAGCGCCGCGCGTTACCACGGCAACGGCGGCGGGATGGTGAGAGCGGGACGGGAGCGGGGAGAGGGAACGGGATCGGGAGCGAGCGGGATGGCGAGGGAGCGGGAGGGCGAGGGAACAGGATGGCGAGCCTCTCCCTTGTCGCCCGCAGGGGTCCGAGGAGCGGGAGTGGAACAAACGGGCCGCCCGGCTGCGGGCCGAGCTGGAGCGGGAGCGGCGGCTGGATGAGGCGCTGCGGGCGGTAAGAGCTGCGGGGGCGGCGCCGGAGCCGCGCTCGGGGAGGGAAAGGACGGGCGTTCATCTGCCTTTACCTTCACCCACCGAAGGCCTTCTCCTTTAGCAAGCCTTTATTGACTGGTGTAGCCTTTAGCTGCACAGTCCCTACCTCCCGAATGTCTCTGCTGGGAGTTGTTACGGCGTGGTTTGTTCTGATTAGGCAGAGGAGAACAGAAAGCAGCGAGCCCTGCAGCTGGAGCGAGAGCAGAAACTGGCGGCTGAGATGGCCAGGAGGGACCTCGAGAAGATGAAGGATGAGAAGCTCAGGCAACAAGTCAGAGCCAACAGGTATCACTTCAGAAACCTCCCGTTTGTATCAAACTGGTCTGGGGAAGTTGTAGCAGAAGTGGAAATGAGTAAGACCTGGAAGGGAAAGTTATTTTGAGGTCAGGATATGATAAAAGTTAATGTTAAGCAAATTTTTTCTCAATAAGAGAAAAAACTCCGATCCAAGAAGTTTTTGTTTTGCATACATGCTTATGTATATGTGTATATATATGTAATGTATGTATACATACCTGTACTTATATAGCAAGATGAGAAGCATGCAGAACTGTTGATAGCATGTGTAGAAATATTGGTAACTCTTGTTTAAAATTTTTTTTTTTCTTCTTTTTCTACCCCTTAACTAGAGCAATATTTTTCATCAGGGTTTCCCCTGAAGTATGGTTGGGTTTTTTTAATTTGTATTTAATAGTGATGGAAATCTAATTTTTTCCCCCTAGGTACTTTCCTCCTTGTGATAGGATAAATTTTTTTTTTTTCCCTTTCCAGTCTTGAACTTCGAGAGTTAGAAAGAAAGCTAAAATATGCCTATATGAATAAAGAACGAGATGCACAGATGGCTGAAAAAAAAGCTTTTTACGATGAGAAACTGGTAATTAGCTCCATAGTGAATCCCAGCACCCAAGTCCTGTAACTCTTTGTATGAATTGTGCTGAAAATTTTTCCTTTGAAGCTGACCTTTTTAGCTAAAATAATGGTTAGGCATTCAGTGTTGCTGAAAATACATTTTGTGCTATGGAGGATTAATTAACCAGTAATAACTAGCTACAAGAAAAAAGGTTTACTTTGCCATTTCAGTCAAAGGAATAGTGAATTAAGCTGTGTGACTGGTTGTAGTTGTTATTTTTCCAGACTTGTAGTATTTATCCAAGTAAAAACTGGGATACCCTTTGTACAATAGGTGCTTAATGCTTACCGTGGTGAATCCTTAGCTCAGAGTCCAGCTGTAGAAAACATTTACCATTGTTAAACAGATATGTAGGTAACTTCAAAAAGTATTGTGAACTTCTATTGAGGTACAGAATAATTTTGCTCATCAGGCAGATGGTTCTGGCTATGCTAATGCCTTATACAGAGTTTAGTGTAGGCAGGTAAAGAACATGCTGTAAAGAGGATATTCTCTGCAGTCCAACCTCATTCTGGTCATTCTGATGTGAGGAAGTCCCACTGCTGCTGCTCAAGGCTCCACTTTTAGTGCTCCTCAGGTGGATCCTGAGGCTTCCCTTCAAGGGTACCACTGACTGCATTAAGCTGTTAAGCATGTTAAGGCTCTATATTTATAGATTGGGGTGGAAAACCTTCCTTTCTGGTAAGGCAGCACAATTCCATACTGTGTGCTTTTTCACTACATGTCGTACAAGTGGGAGTAAAAAGGAATGTTGCTTTGCTTTTTCCCCCCAGAAATGGGAGGATGAAATAGCCCAAGAGATGAAGGAAGAGCATGAGAGGTTAATGCAAGAAGAACTTGCTGCAGAAATGAGGCGAAACCAGGAGAAGATAATGTACCATCAGGAACTGGACAAACAGCTTGAGGAACAGGAGAGGAAGAAGCAGAAGGCCTATGAAGAGTTTCTGAGAGAGAAACTCATGATTGATGAGATTGTAAGAAAGATCTATGAAGAAGACCAAATGTTAGTTACTTTGAATTTTTATTATTTGTTAATTTAAAACAAAACAACTTCTATAATTCTGTGTAGGAATTAATTTGTATGCATCTATTCCATAGAGACTAAGGCCCATTTTAGTTTCCCTTGGCCACGTTTTGCTAACAAGGGACTGACTTGGGTGAACTTTCCTCTTGAAACATCAGAATGCCCCAGTCAGTCTCGTGTCCCTACACAGTAGTAGTGAAGACCTATGTGAACAGTCTGCACTCCTGAAAGATGTCAGACATGAGATTCCCTTCTTGGAGCAGCTCAGGAATAGATATTTTAAATTTAGGTGTCTAGTTTCTGTCTGAATGTTTAAGGAGAATCATTTAAAGCTTAGTCCCTGGGGTATATTAACAGTGAGGTCAGTTTAATGTTACTCTACAGTAACAGTAAACTATTTCAACATTTCTTTCTCATATTCTACAGGGAAAAACAACGAAAGTTGGATAAAGTGAGAGAAATTCAGACATATATTGAAGAATATATAAAAGAACAAGCTATGTGGAGGAGAAAGAAAAAGGAAGAGATGGAAGAAGAGAACAGGAAAATTATGGAGTTTGCCAACATGCAGCGACAAAGAGAAGATGATTGGATGGCTAAAGTTCGAGACACTGAGGAGAAAAAACAGAAAGTTCAAAACATGGTATTAAAAGTTGAAATTATAGGGAAAAATTGTTGTTTGTTTTTGTCTTGCATTCAGAAACCTTTTTTTTCCTGTAATAGGTTGCTGAGACTATGGAAAGAGAACAACAGAAGCGTCAAGAACAGGAACAAATCCGCCAAGAGCTCTATCTGGAAGAACAAGAAGAGATGGAAAGGAAGAAGGAGATGGTAAGTGCTGGCAGGTAGATGAAGGGGTTTTTTTCACACTGTGGATTTGCAAAGTCTGCAGTGTTATTTGTGACTTTGGGATGTTTTTGAGGGACTCCTTGAGTCCATTTTGGACTGTTAGCTGTCTCAAAGCAAAAGGCTTAATTCTGACACGGTTTTAGGAGTATTAAATTAATTTGATTTTTTTTTCAAATCTGTTCTGTCACAAAGTGTTAATTTCCAGCACTATTTCTTAAATGTTCATAGGCCGACAAGCACTTTGTACATTAGTTTAGGTTTTGGAGGGAAAATTCTGTCCTTTGAGTTTCCTTTTCCATTCCTAATGTATTTATGTTTTATTTGCAACCAGTGAGACAAGTGAAGGTGTTGAATACCGTTATAACCCTTTATACATTTATTTATCTGGTGAAGGAGTAGCTTTCAAGATCAGGTTTAAGCTAAGGAGTTTAATTAACTGTTTTTTTCTGCATGTCTATTTGGTTTTCCTGTGGGCCTGCCCACACTCTGTCTTACCTTGCTGTGGGTGACAAAATATAGTACAGGTTGAGATACCAAACACTGCTATTTTTAGAGAGTTGTTCGGGGCTGATTGTCTTGTTGAGTCACTTCATGCTAGAGGGGGGAAAATATCTCCCTTTGTTTTGGACTTAGAGAATCTTGTGATATTTGCCAAAACTGATTAATACTGGAGAACCCTGTCAGATATGCAATGTTTGCTCCAGTTAGTTATGCTAGAAGTTAACAGCTACAGTAAATTTATTCCAAGAAAAATGGAATAGATTGGCAATTTTTAACGTCTGTTCAGTAACAGCATTGTACTAAATTCCCTTTATAGGCAGAAATTGAGAAGAGAATAAGGCAGCGCCTGGAGTTAAGGCAAACATATGAAGAGCAGTTTGCTATGAAGGCAGCAGCACAACGAGCTCTGCAGGAGGAGGAGGAAGCTTTCCGCCAGCAGATGTTGGCCAGGCTGGCGGAGGAGGATCGGATCGAGGAGCTGAACGCTCAGAAACGCAGGATGAGACAGCTGGAGCACAAAAAGGCTGTGGAAGAAATCCTGGAAGACCGTCGCAAACAGTTCATTGCAGACAAAGTAAGAGTTTTCCCACGCCTTGGGTTTGAGCCACAGTGTTTCAGGGTGGGAACACTTCTGCTGTCCTGAGGGACATGGGTGGTGTCACCAGGGAAAGGTGACAAATGTGGGGGGGAAGCAGGCCTCTGCTCGTCTGTTCAGTAAAGAAAAAGTATTTTTTTAGAGCCAGCTTTTTTTGTAGCTTGAGAGGTTGGGGTCAACAACATGCCTGGACCCCTGTGTACCTGATGCTCTGCAAATACCTCCTCAGGAGCCCTGGGAGCTGTGGAACAAGTGCTGTCCAGTTCCCTGTCCCTGGTCAGCTGCACTGTGTGAGGAGGGGAAGTCCCAGCCTTGCTTTTAGATTAAGTCTCTTGAATTCTGATGTGAGGAAGAAAAGATGTAAGCTGAAAACAGGTCATGGAATCCTACACTGCAGTTTTCAGACCTTGTTTATGGGGTATAAATCACATATGTAATGTGAATTGTGATTTCTAGTCATCAGCATGAGAATTCATGCCTATTGCACCTTTTCCTGGATTAGAGCAGTAGGATAGGAACAGACTAACTTGTCTGAGAGCCAAAAAGGCAGAACTGGACACTTAATCTGCTTTCAAAAGGGCAAACACTTGGATAGCAGACTCACCCCAGGTCCTGCCATTCAGTCCTCTCTTTTGTCTGAGATTGTTTTCCAGTTGCCAAACATATATTGTTTAAACAAATGTTCCCAAACTGAATTTATGAGAACTTGTTTATTGTAGGAGCGTGAAGTTGAAGAAAGAGAGTTAGAGAAGAGAAGACAAGAAAGCATCCGTGCAATTGTTGAAGAGGAGAGGCAGAAACTCCTGAAAGAGCACGCCTGGAAACTGCTGGGTTATCTGCCTCGAGTAAGTGAAGTGTCTTATAAATGCTTTCAGTGTCTGTCCTGTAAATGGGTTTTCTCTTGGATAGTTCAAGGTGAAGTTGCAGAACCTGTGTAAATTCCTGGAGTCAGTGGGTGTCCTTATTGTGTCAGCTCACCTGCACCCACCTCTTACTTTCTGAGTTGGGAAGCTCTTTACAGAAATGCTCTTTGGGCCCCCTGGCAGCATTGATGCCTTGTGCCTGAAAGCTTGCACAGCAGTGCTTGGAATGTGAAACATGAATTCTACAGCAGGGCTGTCCTAGCTAGAAAGGGGCCCACCACATCTTAAACCCTGTTTCCACCACATTTCTCAGCTGGGGTTTTGGGACCAATTTTGGCGTGTCTGCCAAGTTAACACGGAGTCAAGGCCTCCCCTCTGCAGCAGTGCAAGGAACTGCAGTGCTTACAGAAGCATTTCAGAGCTCACTGTTCATCCCTGTGTTTTTAAAAGTTAGAAGGATGGAAGCAGTTATTGCAATAGGAATAAACTACAATTTATTTTGTACTATGCTTCATCATTGGAAAGCTCTCCTGATAGTACACAAATGAACAGTGCTGCCAGAGGGACGTAAAACTACATTCACAGTAGGGAGGGAATTATCCCACTGGTTAAAGAAATTCTGCACACCTGGAAAATGTAAATAGAGCAGAGTATAATTTTTATTCAAACATTAATATGATAACCAGTGCAGGAATTTATAACATTTGGAGTGAGTTGTTCTTTAGTGTAGATTAAAGGATAACTCATATCGGAAACATTCTGAATATACTTCTCTGCTTTGAATTTGCTGTTGTAGGAAGCCTTGGCAATTTGTGTCCAAGGCTCACCCATGTATGAGGTTCTAGGTTCTGCTTTGTTCACTGTGTCTGACTTGGGTGTTCCTACATCAAGTTACTTCACTCAAAATGGTTAAATAGCAAAGTGCTACCAAATTCGAAACTTTCCAATATAAATGCAGTTTGTATTTGTTTTTCCTTTTCTAAATGCTGCAAGGTATGCTCTGTGGGTCATATGCATTTTTAGCTGTAAAATTAATTTAGAATTAATTATAAATTTAGATTTCTGGGTTCCCGTGCTTCCCTTCCCAAAAATGTAGTTTTTAATTGTCTAGTATTGGTTGATTTCTCAGGTTATTTCTTTGTAGGAGCTAATTCAACACAGCTTAAGGGGAAGACAGAGCCCCAGCCCAGCCAGAGCTTCTTTTCACTGCAGTTTCTTGATTTTGCTAAAGCTGTACCTGCTTTGCTGGGTGTTACCACTTCTGTGAGAAGGAGAATGCAGCACAGTGTTGTTCTTTGGTAGTGCTTGTGTGTGCAGAACAAAAGGAGTGGCTCTAGGATAGCACCAGATACACCACTTTGTAACTCATCTGTTCAAGTTTTGTGATGGTTTTCAGGCTTCAGTTTCAGGTTTGTTTTAAAGGTAACAATGGTATTATGGATACAAACTATCCGTTCTCTTCCACGGAAAATTGCAGAGATCCATAGGAATCTCTCCACTTTGTTTTACCTTCTAATGTGTGTTTCTTTCCCATTACTACAGGGAATAATCAAAGATGAAAATGACATTAACATGCTTGGAGAAGATTTTAGGCTGGCTTACCAGCAGAGAAGAGGTAATGAATTATCAGAAGAGAGCTGAACCTTCCCCCAGCTCAGCTCCTGCTTTGCCACTAGGTGTCAGCTGATTCCCAATGAAAACTTCCATTTGCTGTTAACAGTGAGGAACTCCTTTTTAACACCATTAAAAGTCTCCATTTTAAGACCGAAGTTCTCAGCTGATGAGCAGTTAGTTTTCTATAGGTGTGTGCTGCATTTTTCATCAATAAACCATTCTGAGTTCTCAATTCTCCTCAGTTAGTGGTGTAGCAATGTTAGAAATGTTTTCTCCAGCAGCACAGCAGAAACCTAAGCTAGTGTAAATGCACACATGTATTCCAGTGTGGACTGTGGGATTCTCTTCATGCACTGGTTCTGAGGGTAATGGGAAGATTTGGCTGTACTGGCATTACACTACTGTGATCAAAATGTAAATAGAGCTGGTAGATCTGAGGTACTTTTCTGGAAGGATCTAAAGCAGAGACATTGTTCCATTCTGAGGTCAGAACCACTGTTTATACCTTTCAGTGCATAAACTTACTGGTTTTGGGCCATGTTCCTATTCACTTACTCTGAGGAAGGAATCCATTGAAATCACTGAGGTTTGACAGAGTTTCATGGAAGCAGCACAGGCTCGTGTTGGTCCTGTTCATTAGTGTACACATGGCATGCTCAGCTCAGCCACCCTTAATCTTTGATCTGGTTCTTGATTACAGTGACGAGTAGTGCCTGTGGAGCACCTGGGAGCAGTCACAGCTCCTGACTGTGTCCCCAGGCAGCAGCTGATGGCCAAGGGAAAGGTTTAATATTTTCACCTTGACTAAAGGAGTCTGTCTGGGCAGTGAGGGGCAAGTCTCATGTGTGGTTATGCCAGCCAGGGGGTAAGATGTAATGACTAAAACAAGTTATGATCATTTCTATAAAAGAGCTGTTGGTGCTTAAATTAGATGCCAGACCAACCAGCTTTGAGGGGAGATCTGTTACAGAGAACAGACAAGGCCAATTTTCCAACCACGTGTTTTAAAAAGGACATGACATTTTCTTCTCAACTAGATCACTGGTTAATTTATTTCTGTTGCAACAAGGAATTTCCTGAGACTAAATCCTGCCTTCTTTGGACTGAATATTACCATAGATAAAGTATATTTTAAATGCTAAACCAGAGGAAACTGATTAAAAAAGTTCAGTTGTTGGACTATTCCTTGCACAGTCTGTGCTTCTCTGCTCGTTACAGAATGGACAGTTTGGCCTGACACTGCAGTAGAAATCTGTATTTCATACAACATTACAACTCAAGCTATCAGGCTTACAAAAGTTAAACAATTTAAACATAAGCAAAATCAACAAAATCAATTCACTGGGATATACAGTTATTGACTATTAACAAGGATTCATATACAGTCCCAAAATAATGTACCATTTGAGTTGTCTTTCAAACAGAAGCTGTTTTTTAATGGAATCAATAATTTCCCCACTCAAGAGCTTTCATGAATTCCTCTTCAGTAAAAGAAAGCATCTTGGCAGCTTCAATGTGCATCTTTAAAAAAAAAAACAATTATGAGCAGAAGGTAGAAGAGTGTGAGTGACCAACAGAAAACCCTGCATGACTGGGATAGCTGAAATGGGCTTCAAATCTATAATTTGGGGGGGGTGTTTGGTTTTGGTTGTTTTTTTTTTTTTTGGTACTGTGGTTCACCTGTTGCAGCTGAAGCTACTCATATTTTTCTGCAAAAATGTATAGTGTAAGGATGTGATAAATTTTATGCTAAACATTGTAAGTTAAGCTCTAGTAAAATAGGACTAATAGCTTTTCCAATTCCTTATATTGCTCTAAAAATATCTCGGGTTTACTAAGGCGTTGAAATTCCTGAAAATCTAACAACTTGTGACCTCTGAAGAACACATATAAGGAAACTGGTCCATGTTCTCTCAAGCTGATCACTGTGTATTGATTACAGCTTAACATTAAAGTTATTTCAAACTAAATCATCCTATTCCTGACCACTTAGTATCTTTGGGGAATTTTTTCCCCCCTCTGTCATTCTTCAGGCTCTCTCTGCTTTGTGCATCTGAACCTGCCAGACAAATATTACACAAATAGCCCAAATCAGGTTTTCCTCATTCATCCAATAAAAGCCCTGTGTGAAGACTTGAAGCCCTTCCACTGATTGTGAATATTGAGCACATGGGACCTTGAGCTGCCGGGGCAGGGGCGGTCCCTGTCTCCTCCTTCAGGTCCTTCCAGTCACAGTCTGTTAGGAAAGGACAACAGGATCCCTCTTCTCTCAGTAAATGACATTTTTTTGTAAGCCAAGGTAAGTGGCTTCCTCGCCTGTCTGCAGTTGTGACACAGCATTTGTAGTTGTTACATGTGGTACAGTTTTTACCTGTCCTCCTTTCCTTCTGGGTTTGGTTCCCAGTCAAACCTGTGACACCATTTCAGTGAATTCAAGCTCCAGGGGACAATGAGCTGCCTCATATAGAAAATATGTTGAGTGAATGCTGTATAGTTTTCCTTCTCAAAATAAACTAGCAGAACTAGGAGGGCTAAGCCAGCCCTGCTGCTGTTGGGTGAATCCCAGTATCTCCTCAGCATCCTGTTATTGCCAGGAAAATTCTCTTGCCTTGGAAATACATGAGCAGCCTCACTTCCTCTTATTCCAGTTACCTGTCCTCCTTTGCCCTGTGTTGGGCAGGTATTCCAGATTCAAGGGTGTATTTCCATATTGCAATTCCCAGTTCTTGGGATAAGTGTGTGTATTTCGTTCTCTGAAGTTGCCACTTCATACAGAACTATTCTTCCTCTAGGGGCTCAACAGCTTTGAAAGTGTTTACAAATTGTCTGGTGATCAGTGCCGTGCTCAAAGGGTAAATAAAATGTCCTATTTTCTTATCTCTAAGGTTGGCCCTTCTTAAAGGGGGTCTGCTCAAAAAGGCACCCCATGTTGCTTGCTTTAGCTCTCTTACAGCTTTGGTTTGAGAGCACGAAAAGTGCATTGACTTCATGCCAAGATTAGTGACAAGAGTTCAGGACTTGGAGGTGACCCACCCTGTAGTGTTCAGATCTGTCCAGACAGCTCTGCAGCCCATTGCTCTACGTGTCTCGTGCAGCCTCAGAAGGGAAACTGATACAAATGATTGTGCACATCCTAAGTATTTGTAAGTGAAAGGTTTGATGGAACTAGTAAGTGGAAAATTCTTCACTTTGGGCAACATCTCTTAGTATACAGTCCTCTCACTTTAGTTTCCTTTCCTGTAAACTCACAATTTCTTTCAGTTTGTACCATCAAAGCTTATTTGACTGGTCTATGCTGAAAATATATTTTCAGAAATATATTTACCCACTCTGCAATGTCAGAGGTTTTTCTTTTCAAGTAAAACACCCCTCCTTTTGGGAACATCCAGTACAGCTTTACCAAACATGGTAGTTAAATACACTTCGAGCTGTATTCCATCTGCAGTATTAATCTACTTCTCACTATAGCAGCTTCCTATGGAAGCTGGATCACCAATCATTCAGCATGAACTGGCAGCACTTATTCTCTTCAGCTTCAGCTGCTAAAGACTCTGCCCACCCTTCCATGCCCTGAGGAAGAGGAATGGAGGGAGATGTGAAATGAATGTAGAATCAGATGACTTCCAGAGGAAGGCTGCAGTGTGGATGGGAACAGCCTTGCAGCCAATGTTACTGCATTGGTGGGATTCAAAGTATGCAGGATATTCCAGGAATTACCAAAGGATGGAGCTCAACTCCCCTCTTTCAGTTGAGTAAATTCACACCTAGGATAAGTGCTCTGCCTTTTAATTTTTTCTTTTTTTTTGGTCTGACACACCTTTTTTTTTTGTCTGACATCTGCACCTGGACACAACTGTGTATGTCCAGAACACCTCAGAATATAAATAAAAAGAAACAAATATTGATAGAAAGGGACACCCTTTGAGAACCCTGGAAGAACACAGGTCTAACATGCAGTGCTAACTCCTGAGAGGTGGCACTGTTACAGCTGCTGATCCAACAAATAATGTGTGGGTGGGGAAAAACTAAAAAATCTCACCTGCTCAAATGGGTTATACTGACACAGCACAAAGGGAGGTGCTGTTATTACCTGCACGGTGTTTGTTCTTGAACAAACAGATATCCTCAGTCAGTAATAACCTTTAACCATGACAGGATGCATTCCTAGTTAGGAATGGGGTCCATTCAAAAGCAGACCAGCCTTTGCTAGAACACAAAATGTTACCAATAGGGTCTAGGAAAAGTGAGGCTGCTGCTCTCTTGCATTGAAACTTCCCAGTCCTGGGGCTCCAGTTCCAGCATTACCTGACTTGACAACAGCCACATTTAGCTAAAGGTTGTTTACTGAAATACACCTGTACTCTGGTCCTTACCTTTTGTCTCTTCAAAATATCAATTAACTTCAACTGCTTTTTAAAACCCGTAATTAGCTCTCCTTTTTGTTTCTGCAGTTTCTTGTTTTCTGTTTTTAATTCTTCAATTGTTTTGAGTTCTTGGCTAGCTACATCCTGCCAAGGGAAGAAGAGGAGAAATGTATTATTTATGAAAGCGGTGCTTTTGCCAATGAAACCTGGCATTACATAAGAAAGTGAGGAACAGTAGCCACATGTGACATTTCTGAATAGAAATGGGATTAATCAAAATATTCCTGCATTAAAGCTTGAAAAAAAAGGAAATCTCAAAGACAACAGCCCTGGTTTGCCTGTGCATGTATTAGGTTTATATGTGTACTTCCCCCTCTTTCTAAACACATCTTATTTTCACACAAATGAGGAAAATCAGAAAGGCTTTAGCTTTATTCTGTACATTTCTTGCAGTAGTGTCATCCAAGATAACTTAGCCAGGCCCTTGGTGACTTGCTCTAAGTTAATTCTGGGGCTGCCTGAAAAATAGAATGCTTCCAAAGCTGATCAGGCTTTTTGTCTCACTCCAGCTTTTCTGAGTGATCACAGGTTGGAAATTGTTTTCCTAAGGCACTGTACCTTTTTGCTCTGCTTCAATCTGTTCAGCTCCACTTTATACCTTTCCACTTCCTCCAGGGCCCTGTTCAGTCGAACCTCTGTCGCACCCTGACTGGCTGTGGCCTGCTTTTGTACCCGCTTTAGGTTCTCCAGTTCCTAATTAAGAAGCAAAGATAAAAACAAACACCATGAATAATGGGTGTTTTAATGAATTCCATATCAACAACACATTTACAAGAAGGCTCACCCTTGAAAGCTGAAGCATCTGTGGAGTTCTTTGGCCTGCAGATAGAATCTGTCTCAAAGACAATTCTACTGTTAAAACATCCCCTTCTCCTTTGAAATCTTGAAAAGGGATCTTTCTTATCTTGGATTGATCATGGAGCTGATCATGTAAGACCACAGGACTGACTGAAAAACGTTGTTTGCTCAGTAAGAGAAAGAAATGTTGCCATGTCCATTCTGTGGCAGATTTTGGAACGGTGGCTCGTGTTCCCAACTGCTTCTTCCCACCTGTCCCTTTTACCTCTTATCCCCAGAGATTCCTACATGCAGTTACCACCAAGCAGCCCACTGCAGATGGCTGAAGGTAGTAACTATTTCATCTGGCAGAAAAGAGTTCATCGAGTGTTTATGGCACCAAGCAAACCAGTTCCCTCTTGACTCTGCTGCCAGTGTTTCATGGTGCTGTAAGTGGGGAAATGAGAAGAAGAGACCAGGTTGAGGAACAAAATAATCAGACTGCAGAGCAGGGAATACAGAGAACAGCCAAAGTAAAAGAAATGAGCAATTCTGGCAGAAAGAGCACATCTTGTCTTTTATGAAAAAGTATCAAATACTTTTATCAATATACTTTTTTTTAAAGTATCAAATATTTGGTAATGGCCACAGAAAGACTCTTTTTAACCAAATCAAGGTAGAGAGGGGCCTTGTTGTTAACCTTTTAACCTCAGACTGCCTCAGTAATTGTTCTATTTTCTCAATTTCACACCTGCGCTATGGTGGTTACTTAAGACTTCCACATCATTTATCCAAGAAATACATACTAATTGACCTCTTTGTCTTGTATCAAGATGATGGAGCTGTGAATAAAGTCAAGAAGATCTTTCATGCTATGTATTTTATTCTGCATTAATATGAAAAGCTTTGAAATACAGTCTTTCAAGCATTTAATGACCAAAAAAAATAGTCTGCCTGCAATGCAAATTACTTATCAGCTAATCATATCATTTAATGAAAGAATTCTAAGAATTCTCTTAGGGCTTTTTGACATTTACTGTCACACATAATACCTTATCAAGGATTTTTTTGCAAGTCATCCAGTGAGGGTATATTGTTAAATGTATTTGACTCCCAAGTTTTTAATCCTAAAAATACCTGAAATAAGTGTTTTATTTTGTAACTAAGCAAGGTTTCTGCCAATTCTTCAATACTTAAAGTAAAACCAGGATTAATTTTCTCATATACTGTTTCTGTAAGAGGTGGGGATAAACTACTATGTTGGAAAACTGTATGCCATTTCAATTTCTGGATTTTCTCCACTGTTCTGACATGGCTGAGGCACTTGAGTGCCAGTAGGGGCTGTGATGGCACAGAGCTCACCCAGGAGGAGCCCTCCCAGTGGCCTTCTGTCCTCCCAGTAGCAGCATCCACAGCACTTCTATCTTTAGGGAGCTCTGCAACACCTGTCCTCCCCAAAAAAACATGGGAGAGAGAACTTTTACTTAACATCAAGCCCTTCTTCAAGGAAAATTATAACCCCCCCTGCACAAAGCCTTAAAAGGAATAAGAGCACAACCCTGACCATTACCTAACATTATAGCTTAGAGTGAATTAATGAGTGAGAGAATGCAGAGGAAGGAATGTTCTTGTAGACTGGTGGTGAAAAAAAGACAGGAAAGGTGATAGCATTTATTAGATTAATTAGATAGGAAAAAAAGAGGAATGCTGGAAAGAAAAGGATGGAAGTTTCTGGGAGCATCAGAATTCAGCTGCTGCCTGAGGTGGGTGTTGCAGCACAATGTTCACAGAGACCAAAGACCAAAAGAATTAAATGTAAAAATAACAAAGTAGTTACCATGTTTCAGGTGAATTGTGAAAAGCAGGTGAGACTCTTTGCCTAGGCACATACAGAAAAAGGACCTGAGGGATTAAGGAAATTGCACAAACTCTTGATAAGGAAGTTTGGGGAAATTTGTATCACTGCCAAAGTCTCCTATCATCTGTGTTGGAACAGGAATCACAACAGAAGCAATAAAAGCCTCATAATCAGAGGTTACATTTGTGCTATCTCAACCACACAGAAAACTTTCTCTGTACTGGAAGTATGAGTTTTGAGAGTTTAGCAGCACAGGAGCACCAGTTCAGGCCTGTGTTCACAGGAGATTGCTTTTAAATGTGTCTAAAATTAATCTATACTACATTAATTATATAGTGTTGAGTAATACTTCATACCTAAAAATTAGAACAGTTTTCAGACTCCTAAGTTCACAGGAGATTTAAGCAGTTACTGCAAAGTTATTTTTACATGCATGGCTTTTGCAGTTAGATAATTTCTTATAGCAGAAAAAATATGTAAAGTAACTTCTGAATTAGTAGGGAACCATTCATTACATATACTTGCCTTTTTTTCTGCTTTAGTATTTTAAAGGACTACCACTATTTTTCATGATCTGGTTGGTAACCTTGATGAATTCTAGAAAATAACCTGTGAGGAATAATTGCAGCAACTGGGAATGGTAAATCCAGAACAAAGTGAGGGAAGTGACCACATTCTGGATACAGTACCTGTACAGCAGAAGTGGATAAACTTTTCATCCCAACAGACATTTCCTAAATACTTTCTAACTGTGACTGTGTCAAGAACCAGCATAGACTGTCTAAGGAAATGCTGGAAATTGCCATCAACTTAAAACTTTTGCTTTAAGAAGACTTTAAGTGCAGATCAAACAAACTTAAGTCCAGGATGGTTTGGATATAATCTGATCTATCTTGCTTTAAGAGAGGGGACTTGATGACTTGTAAATCTCTTGGCCCTATTTACTGTGAGCTGATGAGTAGTATGAGTACTACTACTGAATATTTTCCCTGACAGAATCACCATCAGGGCACTTATTTAAGGGAACTTAAAACCTCCAAGTATCTGCACAAAAAGCCCACAAAGACCACTTTAGTTGTAAAATGCCAGAACTACAAAGCATTAAGACACAAGCATGCCTGCACAAATGCATAGTGTGGTATAATGAGACTTTGTTAGGCTGTGTTCCATTTTGCCCAGATTTTATAGTGAAACATTCTCCTGGTTGTATTGCACGGACTACACAAAGCTCTGTGTATTGCATGATTTTGAAGTCAACCTCTGTAGCTCTGAGTAATTAAAGACAAACACATGCTGCCCTTAAGATTAAGTTCCAAACAAACAAAGCTGTGTGTGCAGCCATCTGCTGCCCCAGGCACGGACCCACTGTGCCAGTGTGGGTGCAGCAGCAGCCCCGTTAACTGGGACTCATCCACACTGGAGGGGCTGGTTTTCCAACAGCCCATGTTCAGGAACAAAGACACATCCCTTCCTCTACCTGCAGGACATACTAATATAAGCTGCAGGTGCTTTCTAAAACAATGTTCACTGGGTTCTACAGTTTACAATAAAACTCTTGTTACAGAAGTAATTTTTTAACAGTCATAATTAAAAGCAGAAAAAAAAATTTCCTTGTATTTTTTAGGATTCCTTTGTGAATTTGACAGCAGCTTCTGAAAAGGTTGGTTTGTCTCTTGTGGGTCTTTTATATAGGAATTTAATTTTAAAATATAGGAATATGTGATTGTAGAAGCAGAAGAAAAGCAGTTAGCAAAATATATTATTTCTTCCTTTTAAAAAATTCATTAGACCATTTAAAAATACAATTTCTAAAACTAGTAACAGATTCAAACACAACTGGGATCACTCATATCAAACTAGGGCACAAAGGGTGATTTGATGTGGGTTTTGTTCGCTTTTGTGAGCTAATTGAGAGTAATATCTGCAATACCTTTTCTAGGGCAATGACTTCTTGTTGTAAGCCTTCACTTTTTTTGTTTGCTTCTTGTAACAACATTTTGTACTTCTCAGTCTGACTCTGCTGCATGCTGATTGTTCGCTGCAGTCTGGAGTTTTCTTCTTCGGTATCTTTAAGCCGAGTTTCTAAATTCTGATTTTGGTCATCCTGTTTGGCAGTAATTAGCAAAAAGAACCCCAAACAAACAACTAAATCATTGCAAGGAAGCAGGAGGATAATGCAGTAATAATGTCTTGTAAATAAAAAGGCAGTAAAAATACACACACTATAGATATATAGATAAGTTTTTAAAAATTGCATGGCAACAACTAAGAAAACAAACCACTATATAATACTTCAAAAAACCAGTAACACTTCTCTCCTTTAATTTTCTACAGTCTTTTACTTGAAACTGTCTCGTAACAGGATGTAAAACATTTGAGAAATATCAAAGTGTTATAATATGAATAACAGTGGGACATAGATATTTTGTGACATTTTTGTGAGAATAGTTAAATGCACACATTAGGAAAAATTATGGGAAAAAGAAGAGAATATAATTACTGATAAACCAATCCATTATGTTTTAGGAGATTATCTGGTTTTGACTTAAAAGCAAGCTAATGATCCAGGCTACATCAAGTATTCAAATTTAAGATTCTCTTAACATCAAGTGAATCCTGTATTAGATTCATGACCTACTGGCAATTACATCCCACATTAAGCATTATAATTCAAGGCATTTTTCTTTTATAACCTTTCCAACTTTGTAAGTGAATACCAATGTAGGTTATTTCAGGGACACATTATGCCCTTCATTTCTTTATGAAACAGAAATTAAGGCACACACAGAAGAGGAGTCTCTGTGAAAACAAGTCTCTCCTTGTTGTTCTCTCAGCCCCTTGGAATACAAGCTTCTCACCTGGGAAATCTATGTGCTCTATCTCAGCTTCCTGTGACCACCTGCACCTCAGAAACTCCCACTTCTTTACATTTAAAACAGGTTTACTCCTTCCTTTTAACAACTGGACTGTGAATTGGAACCAAACCCAGAATCTACCTCAAGGCTTTGCCTAAATGAAATTTTTGTGACCTTGTGAATGTAATAAAGTTATTTTCACACCAGAGAAAGTAGTACCCAGAATGATACATTTACACACAGAGTGCTACCCGAGCAGCACAAGAATAGGTAAAAGGTTGTCTTCTGTCATCTGCTACAGTAACTGAAGTCTGTAGTGGTTTTGGCATGGAATGACAAAGTTCAATAGCTACTGACGCTATGATGACTGATTTGAAAATGAAAATGTCTTTAAAACCAAATGTAACAATTTCCTTCTGATCACAGCAGAAAAGTATTGAAATGCAGAAGCACCTGTGTTGATAAAAATGAAATAAAGTACAGATTTAAAATAGCAAAATCTAATTAGTTCTAAATATTTTCTTCATGTACTTATCTCAAAAAACCTCTAAATTAAAAGCTTGAGAGAAAACATATAGTGTTTTGCCATATGTTCTGAATGTCATCATCACATCTGGGCCTGAGGAATAGGTGGAAAAAAGCATTCTGAAATCAAGAGAGCACAACTAAATAATCCAGTTATGGAAAACTGAAAGTTAGTTCAAAACCCTTGCTTGATTACAAGTGCAGGAATCAGAGGGGATCCCTCTGGCAGACAAACCTATTTAAGGTTTTACAGTTCAAAAGATGTTTGAGCATCACTTGAAAATAGACTGCCAGAAAGTGCAGATCATAAAACTCTAACAGTGAAATATCAGTGTAGCTTCACTATGCCTTAAGTTCAGCCTCATCTGCCCAAATACATAATTCCAAATACTGTCCTTGGCACCACCTGTACTGTTGAGGACCCAGGAAGCCTAATTACTGCTTTGATTACCACATTCCACTTAAAGTGGATCCACAGATCAGCGGTTTCCACACTTCTATCCACTGATAACACCAAAAGCACCCAACTATATTCCTCAAGCTTTTCTGTTTTGCACTCTTCCCTAAACATCCCTCTCATCCCATCACCCGCCTTGGGCACCACTTCTCTGTACACCAAAATCTGTATTTCACTGCTTCCTCCTCCTCTTTCCCAGGCTCTGGTAACACTGCCCTGCCCTTCCAGCAGTGGTGGTTTGGGTACTCTGCAGCACCACTGTTCCTGCAGCTGGGGCAAGTCTTCATTCCCAGTGCTTCTGTCCCACCCCAAATTCTTGTTCATTAAGTGTATTTCACAAGCTTTTAGCCCAAGATCACGTTTATACAGAAATTACTATCCTTGATACTAAATTCTTAGTATATTTTAAAAAAATAGAACCTTAGCTCTTAATACTTGAAAAGGAAAGGTTGAGAGAATTCTGTTTTGTGATCATTTGTTGAAGGGGAACCTCCTCCATTTCTATAGATAAGAAAATCCAGCTCTTACCTTTTTCCTGCATTCACACAATACACTTGCCAGGTCTTCCCGTGTAACACGTAACTTTGCCTTAAGAAATCTGATTTGAGCTTCTGTGAACATAAAATGTTACATTTAATATCTACAAGTACTCATTATTCAATGCAGAAAAGAAGCAAGACTGATGTTAGAACTCACTTTCATGTTCTTATTTTTAGAAACACTTGACATTGTTTACAATTATTGAAGAGAAACAGGCAAATAAAACCTCATTTCTAAAAAGATTTTGCAGGTTTCTCATTCTCAGGCAAAGCTTTGTATAGATTTTTTTCTTTTAATGACTGAACTTGACATCTTTAAAAGGTAAAAGATGCATAATTCTCAAAATTGAAACTTATTGAAAACTTGCATCATATTGTGCTGTACATTACAGCATTTCTTGAGTCTGAATTCAAGAAAACTGTATTGTAGAGCATGTCTGCACTGCAATCCATCTGTAGCTGCAGCTTGTGTAGTTACAGCCAAAGCAATTTTAAACTGAGCACAACAAGAATTCAGTGTCAACTGCAAAGCCCTCTAATAGGCAAATACCCCTCCCACACGTGGTCTATGCTTTTTAAAGTACAGTATTTAAAATTAAATCCATTTCATCAGGTGTGTTTTCCCAAATGAAGCACTTTCTTGCTCTTGGACAGCTAGAAATGGACTGTTATGACAAAACAAGCTGTGTGTGAACAGTTTGTTCTTTCACTTCCTATTCCCCAGATCATTCACAAGGAACTCTGAACTTCCACAGGCACGAAGTATGAGAACAGTTTGAGAATCAAGTTGAGCAACACAGGAGTAACCATTATTCATAGTAGTTATAAGGGGAAAAGAATAAAGTGGAGGAGGAGTATCTGGAGCAGAGTGGATGGGTACATGTGTTCATTTGCTCTAAGAGTTCTAATTTCACCCACCTTCCCTTATGAACTGTTAATTGCAGCTTAAGCTGTAGCTCTGCAGAGGCCAATAATAAGTAGGATTTATGGAAAACACCATGAAAAAATAAGATACAGACTGATTTTTATTCCTCCTGTTATATCCTTGCCAGCTTCTGATAACTGGTGGCTATCGAGATGGAGACCATATCGAAGCCCTTACATTTAATCCCCTCTCAGGTACTTCTATACTATTAAGTTGTTTGATTTTCTTCATAAGACATACTGTAGTTTGGCATTCACAATATATCCTGTGGCTAATTTAATTATGCATTATGTGAAAGAGAAACACTTTGTATAGCTTGCTTTAAATCCAATTTAATGTGGCATTTACTAGTGTTTGCATTACAGAAAGACAGCTTTCCCTTTACCATTACTGTTTTCATTACAGATCTTTCATAGTGCCTTTAATTGTTTTGGTTTCAAACTGAGGATTCAAATTCAAGCTGTTCCACACTTCTAATTTCCTCTGTACACCCTTAGCTGTATCTTTGCTGGTTCTACATCCTGGATTTGAGATGGGGGTGTTCCATACTCAACATGGGGCAGCATCAATTACATAACAGCAACATGGTAACAGTTCAGTACTTTGGTTCTGTTACCTTCCGAAAGATTTGTAACAATTAATTTGCCTTTTCCACTGAACAAGCAGTGAGTTTATGCTTTTGGAAATGTCTTAATTAGCAATAGCAGGTGTAATTGGAATTATGTCATAGGTGTATTTATTGTGAAGTGTATTTGGATAGTTGTGTTTTCTAACAGTGTTCCTTTGCACTCTTTAGTACATAATATAAACTTGCACTCTATCACCTCATTCAGTACCCTGAGATTCTTTTGCAATACTTCAACATCAGTTTTAACTATTCTAAAATCACTGTTTCATACATAAATTTCTTTCCTAGCTATCGTTCAGCTGTTGAGAACAAGTAAGCTCCATGACAGATCACTCTAGGGCTATACCACTACCTAAAAAAACTGCTGCTTTGTACCATTTTGGTTCCTCTTTTACTCAGCTATTAGTCCACAGACAACTGTCTTAGTCAGCTGTGTGTCATTAAGAGCACTTAGTGGTAAAACCTGTGAAAATTCAAGTGCACAACTAGAACCAGGTGAGTTTGGGGAGGTGCCTGTGATCCAAATATACTTGAATTCTCACAAGAGGTAAAGATAATTAAACAATTAGCTTCCTAACTGGTCAGTTTTAGTCACCTGATGAAGCTGATAAGAGGGAAGAGTATCCCTTTATGGGATGGTCTTAGGTTATAAAGTAACCAACGCCTTAGGGAATGGTAAACAAGAAAAGGGTGTCTGAGAGACTCTGATACCCTGGAAGAACAAATGGACCTCTTGAATTCCTGATATAATCTGAAGAACAACATGAAGCGCAACAACACATTCAGGTATGTTGTTCCTATGTGTGGGGGCCTTGATACTAAAAATAGAGCTTCATCTTCAGCTTTCTGTATGTCTGTGTGCTTCTGCCATTGCTTGTTGCTGCAGAGTTATAACCCACAAAAACAGCCCCTGAGAAAAATAAGGTGTAAGCTACTGTGTTGGCAGAAAAATGGCTGCACTCTGGTAAACTGAAACCCCAATCCCTGAGCAAGCAGCTCAGGGAAAGGACAATGCTCTGGAACCTTATCGGCCCACTGGCCTAAGTAGCCAAGCAAAGGCCTGTTGGCCTAAGGAATCTCTTATAGGAAATTCACACTGAGGGATCAGCCCTCTCTGTAACAGGAACTGCTTAATACCTACATCTGTTCCTTCTGAACACCATAACTGCTCTGTGAGTCTGACAGTGCTGGAATGCTCTGCAATAGATTATTTACTATATTAAGGAGGCATTCAGAGTGTTCTAAACAGCCAGTATCACATGTAAAAAGCAAAAGTCAATCCAGAGTATATTCATTTCATCATTAAAGTTACAGAAACAACTCTCAATACTCAAATATATGGCTTTGGTCAGCAAGACCTGATTGCTTGGCACCAGTAATAACTCTTCTTGAGTTACCTTGAATTAATTTGGTGTAAGCTTCCAATGCAAGCCAAAGCAATATTTTTTTTTTTAGTTCGAGGAGAAAGAACTATAAAAAAGACAGCTGAGGGTGTGGATAGGGAGACTTGGTAACTGTAGATGGGCACAGAAGTACGTGAGGTTAGAAACCTAACTATTCCTGTGTTGGAATATTGTAGACATCAAGCTGTTAGATTAAAAGAAGAGGGCTCAGGCAGTTTGTGCTGCTGTGGTGAATCTCTGACTTCATGCTTGCTTTAGCATTGTGAGGAACCACACGAACTCACTTTTATCACACCAGAGCCAAAAAGACAGATGCACATTATTCCTTTAGCCTCCCTGGAAATGTATCAATCCCCTTTCCTGTTCTGTTTCTAGGACAGACATAAACACACCATTTGGAGTGGGAAAGGATCTGGAGGCTTCTCATTCTGGCACTGTGGCTGAAACATTGCTTTGTTTAAGCCGCTTGCTAAGATCCACAGCACTGGTCTGAGCAAAGGCTTTTCCCTCTAAAGGCAGAGTCTGTACAAGGCCTGAAGCTCATCTTTTTGGAAATACAAGCTTAGCATCATGTACTTCTATTTCCCCAGTAAAATGAATCAAATGTTATGCACATATTCAACACATGTAACTATCTAAATATCTCCCTACAAAGGTGGAAATGATGATAAAAATTCACTTTTCCACAAAAGTTCCACATTGATATGTGATCTGATCTTCCTCTAGGACTATGTAAAGAGGAAAAACCTTCTTTCCTGTTTCCCTTAACTTCAGGGCTTTAGAATTTTCCCTGTAATTTTTACAGAAACTCCTTTCCCCCCCCCCAAGGAAAACTCATTTCTAACACGTCACAAAGTAAGAATAAAAGTACAAACCATGGAAGGAAACTTACCTGCTCCCATTTCGTTTTCGACACTTGGAGTAATATCCTCATCTGGGAAATCTGGTAAGACTCTTTTCTTTAGTTTTTCTTCGACTTTTCTTATTGTTTTTGCTAAAGAAAAACCCATGCAATCTTCTAGTACTGCAACACCATCAGCACTTTGTTCTTCCATGTTTCTTATTTTTAAACTAAAAAAAGATAACCCTAGATTTTAACTTTATAATACAAAAAAATTAACAAAAATATAATGATATAATGTATTTGCTATTTCTAATAGTTATTTACCTAATCCAGTTTCATTACTTGCATTCACACGAAAGATGCACTGATGGCCATTTCTCACTTCTTGTGAATCTCACCTTTACCATGTTCCACATAAACAAATGACAGGATTTTACATATAGTATGTAGAAGGCAAAGACATCACTACCATTTTCTACTGAGAAGATTCTGGCCTGGTCTTCTCATGCAACAAATTCATAACTAGATCAGAGTAAAAGAAAGAAACAGAGGAATGTTCTATTGGATTTAGATACTATCCTGTTTTCATTTCTGTGAATTTGTAGAACTCTGTTCTCTGTGGCTCTACTCCTACTTTGCTACAATTTCTGCATAATTATGCCTGGCCTAGGGAACATCACTGACCCTAGTCGTTGCATATCCAAGTTTTCATAAAACCAGAACACAAGGTAACACATCACCTACACAGGGTACCTCCTCAGCTTCCTTTTATACAAAGGTGACATTAGTTCTCCCAGGATCTGAAGCTCCTAAGTTATTATTCTAATATCTCCTCATCCCAGTGAAGCCTCCGAAGTCCTTCTAGCTCTTAATTTTCTCCCACAGCTGTGGGTTCACTAAACAGGGTCTGTATCTGCACAGTTCCGCTCCAAATCTCATGAAGTACCATGACCTGCCCAAGGGAGGTCCTGGGATCTACACTGACTTCCAGGTTCTGAAGGACAGCCTTGCCCTCACTCAGGTCTATGTTCTGCCACCTTGCATCTATTTTCACCCTGTTTTGGTATTATGCCATATCTTGGGGCAATTTATGTTTGCCCCCAAGGATCTCATGTGTTTCTCAACTCTTCTCCCTCATCCAGATCTCCATTTCTTGGTTTTATAACCTTGAATTAACAATCTGCAGAACTGAAGCTTCTCAGCCTAAAGCCCCTGAAAGCTGTGGTACCTTACTGACCCTCTCCTGTCCTGTGAGCCCAAGACTGAGCAGAGCAGAGGAGAGCCCTGAGGGCCTCATGTTTCCCAAAGACCTAAGTGTGCTCTCTCAGGTTGTCTTGGGTGCTGCATTTCTGGATTTCTCCCTTGTCAGCTCCTTGGCCCTTCTTTCACTGAAGGAGTTTACAGAGTTGAGCTGTCAGCCTTGAGAGGTGATGGAGCAGAAAGCAGCAGTTTCACTGTTATAATATTAATCACATATTTTTACTGATAATTGCTGGTGCAAGTAAACAGAGGCAGCCACATGGTGGAGCTGACTGAGGAGGACCAAAAGTTTGATACATTTATTTATACAAATATAGAAGCATACATGAATAAAATAACCTGATAAACAAAAATAGCAACTAAAAGATTTTAGAAAACCAAAAGAGATGTCTGATATACCTTGAAGTTGTTCTTTTTCCCTTACTTCCAGAGTACTGTCTGTTCTCATCTCTGGGTGCAGCAGCACATTTCTTCTTGCTTGCTACCTACAAATTTTTCAGAAAGGAGTGATTGATTTTTTTTTTAATTTGATAGGAATTATTTATTTCTAGCATGGATTTTTTTTGTGGCACTGAGAAATCCTGGTAACACTGTCCCTCACTAGTACTGCTTTGGGTACCACTTCCTTTTGGCTTCCCACCCATGGAAGTCTCCAGTACAGCACAGCCTCAAAACCAAAAGCTGTATGTGGAAATGATATTAGGATAAAATTTAACCAGGATATAGTTTTGACTTTGATACCTTGGCATGTGAGTGTGTAGGAGATGAAACTTCAGGACTGGAGTGGAAGAATGGATCTCTGCAGAAAAAAAATTTAAAAAATAAAAATTCACTGAACATCTATAATAAAATAAACACTTCACAACTAAAATTCAACCCCTATGTCAGAATAAGGAGAATAACAGGTTACATGTCCAGAATAAACAGTATAGCTAAGGTGGGAACATAGCCTAAATTCAAGCATAAATTCAGTCTCATTCTGTCTTTCCATTCTACATCATTTGCCACCTAAATCACCTGGTGGGTCTATGATATCTAATGCATCAGTTTACTTATCTACCAGACACTTGATCTTATCTCTTAGAATGCAGGCTACTGGCTTATTAGACCCACGATTCCTTGCACCAGGGACTACTCCAGCCAGTGTGCAGAGCTGTCAGCCTCAACAAGAGACACTGACAATCTGTTACCAAAGCTCACCACCAGCTCCCTGGGTAACACACACCAGACAGGCAAACCCCAGCGTTCACACAGAAAATGAAGATATAAACCAGTGTCCTCTGTACAGGAGGAGATAGCTCACCTAGCCCAGTAGGCTCAGACTGACTGTTGCCAAGTCCATTGACAGGGACTATCAAATGAGAATGAGATGGAGCAATTTATAAATTAAGCCTCATAGAATTTTCTCTGAAATAAGTATTACAAATATTGTATCTGTTTTACAGATGGGGAAAAAAAAACCCAACAGGAATTAAAAAGCAGCTTTCTTATCTGCTTATTTGGCTGAAAACTGTGCTTCTTAGTAGCTGAATTTCAGGTTAAATGATTATTTTTCAAGTCTGTTGAAACCAAGCAGAAAGTTTTAGCCTGCTGTGTAATATTCAGGTCAAGCTTCTTGTCATATATATACACAACTTTTTTGCTTGCAAAATGAGCTATATGAATCTGTCTTATTGCACTGAAAGGCTACTTTTTTACTACCCTTTATAATTTTTTCACTTCAATTAAAATGCTGGCTTATAAAAGATTTGGAATAAAATTTAAATTTCTGGCTCATCAAGTCACCTAATTTTTTTGCCAGGCTGATTTGAGCAAATGTTTAGATCTTGCCTTTAAAAATTTCACAGACATTCATCAACAAGAATTATCTGCACAAAGCTCCGTATTTTATTAATCAGGAAAAAAAAAAAAAAAGGAAAAAAACCTGGAGAAATCATCTGTGTGTGGTTGGCAACAGACTTCAAGAATAGGATGATTAGTTTTTGTCTATTTACCCTATTTTCCTCATGCTTCCTTCCTATTGGCTCGCTCTAGGAGCATGCAGAAGGTGAGGATTTGCTGCCACAGAAATAGCAGTTATGTGTTATTCTCAAAAATAGGAAAATACAACACCCTCTATACTCAGGAAAACAATGATGTTCTTTCCATCAATAGGCTAATTTGTTCCTACTGTATCTGTTGTCTTATGGCCTTATCTAAAAAAAAAGGAAAGAAAAAACCAAACCCACAAACCCCTATAAACGAACAAAGCAAAACAAAAAAACTCGACCTCATGGTATCTCTCAAATTCTCCAAGGGTTTTCTTTCCTCTTCCCCACACGTGACAATCCATTTTCAAAAGCTGTAACACAGTTCTGTGGTGGTATGGCAAGTGAAATTAGTGTGTAAATCCTGAAAAGGTGCACAAATGTGTGGGCAGAGCATCGTGGCAGCCCTGAAACAGAAGCCCGTGTTGAACAATTCCATCGCTGCGTGTAAACAGGCGGTGTGTGCATGAGCAAACCCTTTGTGCCGCTAATCCCAGCCCAGCCTAGGCCGTGCCTGCCCATGCGCGGGCCCTTCCCAGCGCCTTCAGCCTGGCAATGTCTGGAGAGGGAAAGTGTAAACAAAAGCTGATTTCAATGCGGTGTCACTGGCGCTGCTTTGTTGCTAAGTAATTCAAGTTTCCCTGCGAAAAATATGCTGCGAGAACTCCGGAACAACTTATTTTCCAAGTGACTTATATATTTGTTGATTTTTTTCCCCCTACATATTTGTTTTTCCTTTTAACCAGTCTTTCCCCCTTCCCCCCCATACTACCTCTTTCTTTGCTTCAATTCCTCCCTTTCTTTCCAGTTGCCTTAGTGTTCATTCTACTTATAAGGAATCAACAGAAATTTCAAAGAGGTACTTAAAATATGTATCTCAAGTGCTTCCTTTAGATTTATGACCTATGTGCTTGCACAATTTAGAAATAGGAGAATTTTTAATTAAATATTAAATACTTGGAACTAATCTAATTGAATGGCCTCAATGTTCACTCATGGATAATCAGTGTGCCTAATTCCTAGCACGCATTTCTAATTTTTTTCACTACAGCATGGGATTTCAAACCTTCCCTCACATAAATGTTTACCAGAATGCAGGCTATGGTTGCTTTACGGTGTTTTAATTTATGTAGGTAATTGTCAGATTAGCTGCTACTCTAACAGGCTAATTGTCAATATTTTTTTTTATTCTTCCAACACTCCCCCGTTTATTTCTAATGTGTATCATCAGAGCTATTTAAACTCCCTTTGTGGAGCTGGATCCTCTGATCACATTACTTCATAAAACAGCCCTAAATCTCAACTCCCGTTTTAAAAATCTTCTGTTTAAGGTTCAAAATCCATCTAACAGAGCATAAACCTAAAGTGAGATCCAGAATTTGTTTGCAAAGCATGATTATACTGATAACACATTAAGTTTCTTGCCCCCTGATCCCCCAGCTGTCAGATATGGCTTTAAAATAACTACAGTTAAAATTATTCCTGATCTGACTTTTTCTGGTAGACAGGCTTCTATCACAGAAGCTGTGACTTGCTGTCACACCTTTTTGTGTCACCCTTTTACGTTCATAAAAACTCCTTAATGATGTCACTGCTTTTATCCTGCACAAAAGTAACTATTTGATCATCTCTATCAGAATTTCACATACACTATTCCAAAAGTTTCCCAACTGCAGCTTAACAGTTGAGGCATCTTGTAGTCTGTCCCCATATCTATCTTCTTCAGATTCGTGGCATCATAAATTTAGGAACCTACAGATTGGATCCTTTATAAGCTGTGTTTAAGTCTATCCTAAATCCACCCACTTCCCACGCTATCAATATACAAACCCTTCAAGAACTAAGTGATAATGCTCCTGAACAATTAAGTGAACACAAGCCATGTTCCCACTCCTGATCCAAGAGGTTTGGACACCCAGCCAAACCCCACAGCTCCACGTGTGTTCATCGAGGCCAAAGGCACGTGGGCCCCAGCAGTGCAATGGTACCCACATTCCAGAGGGTGGCAGCTCAATGTTTGCCTGTCTTGGGGTTTTGTGTTTGTTTTTATCAAGCACTTCCTGTCCCAGGAACATTTGGGCCTAGTTAAATGTGAACCAGTATCTGTTTCTTTGACTTCTCAGCCTAACTGTTAAAAACCATCCACTGCTAAGTGTCTGCTGTTTGGTACTGCAAAGAAATCTGTTACTGTACCTTGCTTCTTTCCTAGATAGAACATTCTAGCAAAATTAAGGTTTCCTTGAAATAACAAGGAACAACACTTGCTTGGTATCTTTGGTTTTTTCCAAATAGGAAAAAATTTAGACTCTACCAGTCCAGTATGCCACAAAGACAGATAAAACAGGAGCATGACTAGGGCAAAAGTCAGGGTATGCAGGATCAGTGTGGGGTTCCCCACCAATTACACACAGCAGTTGTAAAGCACATACCTCTGTCTGTCATCCTCAGGTGACTTAGACTGTACTGAAACTGGTCGAGATAGTATCTTCTGTTGGCCTTTCTTTATTAAAAAAGAAAAAAAAGTAGTCAATTTTGGGGAATATAATCCATTAAAGATGAATTGCCTGTTTGTAAATCACAATAACTGCTGTCTACTATGGAAAAGAATGGAAACTATAGTCTACTGTGGAAAAGAAAACACAGGAAAAGATGGCTAAAAATGAAAATGCTGTTGCTATTTTGTTGTTAAATGTATATCTGTGCAATCTGGCACTGCCACGTGGTATATTAAGTGTCCTAAGAATATTTCATCTTCTGCTGTATTTAGGGAAGGAAAAAAAAAAGTAGTTTTGTTGTTGCTGTTTTCTAAAGGAAAGAGACTATATGCTATTTTGGCCGTTTCAACTGCTTCTGTTCAAATACCAAGCAGCTCCCCTCCCCTTGCTCAAAAGAAGAGTATGTTCACAGGCCATAAAAATGAACAGTAGGAAAAGTGTATGCAAGTATAGATTTCCAGAAGACTTAATAATTTGCTTTTTAAGCCTTATTTATTTGAACGAGTGCATTTACAGTGAATATATCTAATATGCAGAACACCTTCTCCAGACTAGTTTGGGTATAAACCATGCCTGCTCCATTCCCTTTTTATTAATTTGTCCCATTTTTGTATAAATCTTAACTCTTACCTTAACCAGTGTTAAAAGTTAAAACACCAATGTTGAAAGATAATAGTGACAATAAACATGAGCTTTTGGTGTTTTAAGAAAGTTTCCTTCTTACTAAATTCATGTTTTCTACTTATGTTGCTTATTCTTTGTATTTCTTTCAGATTGAACTATTTCACTAGAAGTTATTACAACATGATCTGGTTTTCAAATACTAATTTTTATTTAGCATTTAATACAGAAGACCACCTACAGATCCTTTTCTTAAAGTTTTTTATGAGGTTTTATGTCTATATCTGCACAACTACACTATGCATCTGATGAAACCTACCTGATGAAATTATATTAAAACTAGTTTTGTATGTATTTTTAGTAGAAGTTTAGAGCTTTGAAAAAAAAGAAAAATTAAAGCTTACCTTGCATTTGAAAGCAAAATAGTTTTAGTACCCATGGTCTAAATAATTTCTTTTTAACCTCGACCCTATGTGCATGGGAATCAAGGCTAAATCATGTAGCAACCTGTATAACATACTCACCATCAGCTCTTCAGCCTGACGCACCAGTTTTTCTGTTTTGGCTTCTAATTCTGCATTCAGTCGTCTGAAAGAGTAAGAATGCTTGTCACTGAGTTTTTGAAAGGTTTAAGAGAAATAAATGTAAGCATGACAGTATTCCTATAAAAGAACACTGAAATATGTTTCAGGGTTTTAACAAAGTTATGTTTTAACAATTTCCTAGGTTTTTGGCAAATCAACAGTAATAAAACACCTATACCCATCAAGCAGCAAGGTTTAGACTGCAATTCTGAGATGTGAAGGGTGTCCCTGGTTTTGGACGTGTCACTGCTTAATACACGTTATATCTTTATTTCCTTGGTGTTTTGTGTGTTTGAGGCCTTACCTTTGGCATACCCAGCGGCAGAGGTTGGGGAAGCAATTATGTACGACTATATTGCTTAACCACATAATTAAAGATGTGTTGCTGTGTGTCTGTACAGGTTGCAGTGAGCTGGTGTCCTTGCAGGGTTCACGGTACAGAGTTTCAGATGTTGCTCTCTGTGCCCCCTCAACACTCCTGGGGCTGAGCACCGACAGGTAACAGAGCGAGGGCTTCCATTTAAAACCTCTACAGCTTTTAATCTGTTTTTAACTGGGTTAAGGTCTTATATAGTCATAATTTAGAGGCAAAGGCAGTGTTGGAGGTGCAGAAAGCCCTCATGCCCAGGCCTAGAGCCCGCCTGTGGCAGCGGTGTCCCGCGGCCCCAGACGGTGCCCTCAGCCCCCTGCGGGGCCCGACCCGCGGGACCCGGGCACAGGGGGGAACCGACTGTTCTCGGGGCCCGAGCGGGGCCGCCTCCTTACTTGTACTGCTCCTCCTTGGCCAGCCAGGCTCCGCTCAGCGCGCCGGGCCCCGCGGGCGACGAGGAGCCGCTGGCCGCTCTCTGCACCTGCGGGGTGGACGCGTTA
>VYXB01005000.1:1517464-1543129 GCA_013397135.1 Pachyramphus minor | reverse complement strand
CGGCACGGCAGCGCTGCCCCGAGCCCGAGCCGCCGCCGCCGTCTTACCCCGGGCGGGTCCCCGCCCCGCCGGGCCCCGCCGCTGCCGCCCGCCGACATTTTGTCCGCACCGAGGCCGCTACGGCGTCGCCTTCGCCAGGGCAACCGGCGGCCGCCCGCCCTCCGTCCCACCCTCCATCCTTCCCTCCGTCCTTCCGTGTCAGGGCCCCAGCGACTGCCGCGGGAACGGGACCCTGAGCAGGGACCAGCTGGCTCCCGGCGTGGCGCTGGGCTGCCACGGGGTCGGGGCGAGTGGCAAGGGCTGAGGTAGCATTTCGTTTATCGTTGTCATAAATATTTGTTTCAGCCCTTCTGTTAGAGCCTCGTGGCTTTGATATGTGTTGTCCTGCCACCATCCCTTCGTTTCAGCCTAACAGCAGCTGTGCCACCCAGTGTGCAGCCCTTCGGTGCTGTCGTCCCTCTGCATTTCCCATTCCCAGATCTCTGTGATTGTCATCTGGTTTTAGCTTTGCTCTCCACCACTCTTTGAATCCCTCCATTATTTTTGTCCCTCACCCCCACACAGTCTGATTTTGCTGCATTTCTCCTTCCAGTCACCCCCGAGCCCGTTTCCCCTCTCGTCCCTCATGGATTCTGAGAGTCGCAGGATGGGTCAGGTAGGAAGGGACCACAATGGGACCATCTGGTCCGACCTCCGTGCCCAGGCAGGGTCATCCCAGAGCACATGGCACAGGATTGCGTCCAGATTGTTCTGGAATATCTCCAGTGAGGGAGATTCCACACCCTCTCTGGGCAAACTGTGTCAGTGCTCAGTCACCTGCACAGTAAAGAAGTTCTTCCTCATGCTCAGGTGGAACTTCCTGGGCATCAGTTTCTGCCCATTTCCTCTTGTCCTATTGCTTGGCACCACAAGAAGATTGTAGATTACTTACCCACTCACCTGCTCCTTCACTCCTATCTCCTTTCCCAAGTTTCTAATGGATGGTGACCCTCAGCTCCACTGCCCTGCACCCACATGGGTCGCCGGGTATCTACAGAACAAGGATAACCTAGTTCTATACTGAGTTATATGGGTTGTATATGATTTTAATTAAGAGATTTGCACAAGGGAAATCAGAAGGGCTTAGCTGTCTGGAAGTAGAAGGTCTGTGCCTAGCTGAAGGATTTCTGTGGAAGTATTAGTTTCAAAACAGAAGAAATGCTTGAAGATTTTGAGCATTGAGACAGGCAGCGTAATGGGATAAATGGAGGTGAAATGAAAGACAGGACAAATGTGATTAGTGGGAGACAAAAATTAGAAATATCGATATAGAAAATTGAAGTTCTTAACACTAATGTTGATACTAAGGTTTTGACACAAAGAAGGAAAAGCGTGAGCCTGTGAGACACATTGTGGAGATTTTGAAAAAAATTGTCTATCAAGAAGTCAGTCTGTTTCAATAATTTTTGAGTTTTTACTAACAACAAAAGAAAGGTTAATGGTGGCCTTTCAAAAAAAAAAAAAAAAACAAAACAAAAAAAACCAGAATTTAACTCCATCAGTTATGGCTTTGGATTAGAGAAACAAGAAGTGTGAGGTCAATAGTAGAAATCTAACCTCCTCAGGGGAAAAGATAGATTATGTTGTAGATTCCATGGGACATTAACGCATCATAACTAAAGCCACATTTTAGAAACCCCCCTAGTGAGGTTCTGGGGGTTTTTAAGGGAAACAGAGGGACTAGAGAAGGGAAACAAGGTCGGCAGGATGAAAGCTATGAGAAAGATACTCTTTCCCAACAGCAACTTTTTTTCCCCGAAAATACTATTTCTTTTTGCAGAACTAAAATATCGTCTTAGTAATAATTTTACTGGTTTTAAGGTTCATGTACGATACAGTTATAAGAGCACTACACCTTAAAATGCCAAAAATATTAGCTAGAGGATCTCTGCTAGTTAGATACTGAGGCAACAAAATCACTGGTTGAGATTAGAGAGATTAGAACCACTGGTTTTCTAGCCAGCTTTTATCTAAGTCTTAATAAACAAAAGAGGGGTAATTTATTATATCATAAATGATTAAATATGTTAACAAACACAGCAACACAAGGTTCTCTTTCTTTAGAGCCTTCTGGGAATAATAACATGTATATATTAGAATTGCAGATTTGCACAGTATTTCTAAGATCCACAACATGATGTATTTAATATTATTCATTTTATTGAAATATTATATCAACTGGATTTAGAATTCAAGTACCTATATTTGAAATAATATGAAAAGATTAGTATGTTTGGGTATTTCTCAGTGAACTTCAAAGTATTTCTCCAGAGATGCAGAAAACAGAAATAAGAGATTTTGTTACTTTCTTGATCCTTTACTCCGTTAAGGTTTTATCACTTTAAAGTTGACCTGGTGTGACCTGATGTGGTTAATTCTCTAATAGATAGTTTGTAACTGGATAGAATATAGGCTTATATTAGAGACAACAACCAATAGCAAGATACAAAAGGAGATAGGAAAATGTATATCAGTATTTATCTGGAAAAAAAAAGAAAGGCATTTGAAAGCATAGCATTGGTATGGTATAAGATTTAGCTAATAATATTTGTTAGCAGATTTCCATTTTCCATTCAAATATTTTTTAAAATTGACTCAGGCATCATGACTGTAAAATGAAAATGGTTTTGGTGCTTTGAAGTGTACAGTTGGTTAGGTGCAGGTTTTAACCAGCTCATGCTCTGTAGATAACCAGCGACCCATGTGGGTGCAGGGCAGTGGAGCTGTTGTCACACTGAGGGTCACCAGGTCATTATGGAATTTTCTGCTCTTCTCATGAAAGTTGTGATATTTAGTAGAGACCTTAAATGCCAACGCTGTAGGAAGGGACAGGATTTCAGTGTATAAACAGGGGAACTGTAGTGATTTGGCACAATGCTTTCTTCCAAAAAATAATTTCAGATGTATCAGACCAAAGAGACAACAGCTGATATGCTGGCTCAAGCTTTTGTTCTTTTTGGGTTTTTTGTAATGCCTACTGTAAACAAATAAAAAGCATCATATAGATGCACAAATGCTTACCATTTTTAGACCAAGAATCATGTTAAGAGCTATATATTGGCTTCAGTATGTGGTAGAGCTAAAGTCAATTAAAATTCTGTTACTACAGGCCTCTCTCATTTATATATCTGTATTTCCTCTGTTGATTCCACCTCTGGAAGAAAAGGTCTTTTAGAGGACTTGTTGCTAGCTGCTGTACCTGCAGCCTAGGAAAGAAGGATGCTTCACTGAGGCAGTATGACACAAAGTGCTTCATTCTTCCCTGTCAGCGGGGTTGTTTGCCCAGGACCATCTGTGCTGCTCAGATTACCCTGCTCTGGGTCAAGCGGTCACGGAGGGACCATTTCCCGCACCACATTTACACTCTTGGGCCTGAACACAGGTGCTTTTCTCAGTCAGCACCCCCGTTTGTAGGCACAGGGCTCTGCAGCAGTGCCCTGCACCCTTGCAGGAGGTGGGAGTTGCCCCAGGGCTGCTCTGTGTCCCGTGGTCTGTTCACACATGAGCAGGGCATGCACCAGACAAACCCACAGCCTGGGCACACTCAGCCCAGCCACAAGGAAGTAAACCAGAGACAGGCAGCACTAGCAGATGAAGGCAAATAATTTAAAGCTACAAGGCGGTTGTTTCTTTATTTATTTATTCTAAATGTGCCAGAGTGGATGTCAAAACTTAAATCCAAAGCATATCACCGTAACCTGAGCAACTGTAACCATTACAGCTGCTTCACACTTGAATAGTTTCCCTACTTTAAATTTCTCCTTCATTTTTCTAGTTCCAATTTTCTGGAGGGGAGAGAGGGAAGAGCAGAATTTTGGAATGAATTGTAAGTAGAATTTAATACTTAGCAGCTGTCTGAAAACCTGGATTTTATATTTTTTTTAGCTTTAAATACTCATGTTGATTTTCACTTTAAAAGATACAATTGCTATTTCATATTCCTATTGTGTGGCATGCATAACAGCTAATGAATTCTCTTAAAAATCAGACAAAAAATACATTATTATTGTGTAATCACAGGACAAAAATAATGTAAACTCATGTACAGCATTTTCAAACATTAGTGGAATGGTAGGATCTAGACAATATGTAGGTATTAAATCAATAATCCAGACATTGAAGGGAATTCCTCAGACAGCTGTTGGATTTTTCCCCCTAATCAGTAATAATAATCCAATGGTGTTTGAAATGGCATCATTGTATATTGGAATGTATTTTTGTGCTGATATTTTCTTATGCATCTCAATGACTCCCTAAAATACAAAGAAGACCAAGTATTATTCATAGCCATGGCTGTCCTGTGAAAAAGCTGCTGTTTGGACCTATGAAGTCTGTGCAAGATCTTTAGCCCGTACTGACAGATACCCTAAGCTGGTTTACCAGCAGAATGACCTGGTATCTCTTGTTTCCTAGCAGAATGACCCTGATGGATGTTAGTGCTCGTGCCAAGTCCTGTGTGGCAGAAGGTGTGTGGGAACCAGGCCCACAGATTTTGAGGGACAACAGGGCTGGGGGATGGGCAAGCTGACCTATTAACTCTCTTCCATCTCCAGTGTCTCCAGTTTTGCTTTCATATGGATTTCAGTGCCATGGAAATGTTTATTCTGTTTCTAGTAGCTGTGTAGACATACACAATACCTAGTTTACTGGTCTAAGTTATTTTTTTATATAGCTATAACCAGCATACTTGGGCAATCCAGATTCCTATTTAAAAATACAAACATTTTTCTTTGTTCTTCTCTGCTTCAGTGCACTATTGGGGCTTACTTATTTCAGTGTCATCCTTCCTAACCTAATCCAAACAATAACCTTGGCTCAACAATTTAAACATATTGAATCCCCAACCAGAGTAGTTTTCCCTAGTAATACTCTGATTACAGCAGCTTTTATGTCTGAACAGGAAAGGACCTTAAACACTAAATCTCATCAGCACTGTAAAAAATAAGTGGTGAGCATCAGTCACATTTTCTTGAAATACCACAAGTCTTTCTTGAGGCCTAATCCTTTAATCTCTGGATTTTGGGCACTTCTGTTCTGATTACTAGGGATCAAAAGGTTTGGCAAATACTCTTCAGACCACTCTTCAAAGTGGCCACTGTAATATTACCAGGTTGTTATGACAATTGTATGATTTTTTTGTTGTAGTGGTAGCTGGTATTTTTGGAAAAAAATAGGGAAATCAGTTTATCCCACATTGAAAATTAATAAAAAAGGACATGGACCTCCAGTACAGACATTCAGAGGATTTGAGAACATGGCAATGTTGAATTAAAGGAGCACTACCTTTCACTGATGATGGACATTCCTCCTCCTGTGTAAGATGCAAAATTTCTAATGGAGGGTACTCTTAAAGGGCTGCTGTAACATATACAAATGCTGTTTTCTAGCTTGTTCCCAGAGCTACAGAGGGATAGTTCATTTTACTCCAACTGGAAATCTTACGCCATTTCCTGACTGAAATACGGTGTGAAGTTACCTGAGAAAAAAAGGAAAGAATTTTACATGTCATCCATGGATCAAAATCAGTCCCTTAGGCCCTCCTACCAGACAGTTTTGTTAGATGTTCATTGGTCTGCTCTGGAAGTACACAGTTGTTCCCTAAATGAAATAATTTCCTCTTCCTATTTGAAACAAAGGCCACAGAAGTTGAAACAAATCAGTAACTCCTCCTTCACAATTTTTGTTTTACTTATTGCAAGCTAGAAATAAAATTGAGCTGAATATATTCCCCTATATTTGAGCACTGGGATTCCAAAAGACTGTCACTTTACATGTTAGATCTCCATCTCAGGAAGACAACTCCACCTCACTTCTATTAAAGAGAGGTAACGAGGTGCTTTTAAGAAATCCCTCATTATCAACAGAGAGGCATTCTATTGACAGGGCAGATTTGGGAAAAGGAACAATCTTGTCACCTAAATGCAGGGCCCTGCAGTTATAACAGGACCAAGTACAAATCTCTCCATTCTGCTCCTGTTCATCCCAGCCTTCATCGCTGGGCTGCATTTATTGTTGGTGTCCCTGCTGTTGGCAGTAAGAAATCCAACTGGGTGTTTAGGATCAGAGCCCCAGAGCCTGAAACAGCCAAATACTCTTCTGCTCATCATCAATATTTCATTTGTGTAGGTGTGTCAGCACTTGCAGCCAGTTCCTCTTTACTTGGAAGATTATGTTCTGCTACAGAGCATAAAATTAATTAGGAAAACACTTTTTTGTACTGTTGCTTTCATGGGGTTTGCCACATTGTGTATTTGAGTGTGCATATCAAGGTTGAATGCAGGTGAGGGCTTTCACAGTTACTTTGCTGTGTTGACAGCACCACAACAGGTCTGGCCTTTACTATCAAATTGCATATTTTTATTAATTTTTCATTCAGTGCAGAGTAAGGCATATTGGTTTTGAAATATTCAGTGACTATAGTGTGCTATCGCCAAGCAAATTAATATGATGTAACACGTACAAACAAGTTATAACATTTTAAAGTGCCAGTGCTAGCATTGAATGGTAGCCTTAAACTAGAATAACACATGCTTTTGCATATTCTGTGTTGCTTGATAAAAGAAATGCTAATTGAGTTTGTAGTGTCTGTTCAGCCCTTGGCTTCCATGATAATGCCTGCTCTCTGTTAGAAAACTTGTGCCAGTGGAAGAAAAGGAATTAAAAGTCAAGCTCTGTGCCCCTGTGTAAACCACCAGTATGAACACACTTGTTTGTGCATTAAGCTGCACTGGAAAATTGCTTCAGCTTAGAGGAGGTATAAAGTTTTTCTCTCACTGCAGTAAAAGATGTGTAGCTCTGAGTCGGCTGGGGGAGAATTCTGGTTTGTTATCTCTTGCCTGTTTTCATAAACAAATGCCGACAGCAATTGCTGTTTTTGCAGAGCCAGCAGAAATTCATAGGGGGTTTCTTTTTGTTTCTCTGCCACACAAAAAAAGAGATGTTATTTTAACAACAGAATGTTTGGTAGCTCTTAAAAATACAAAGCCCCATTTTTAGGCATGCTGAGCCCCCGTAATTTCTCTTGAAGTCACCTCTTGCTGCAGATGCCCCGCAGCACTCTGAGAAGTCCCTCACATTCAAGATCCAAGTACAACACTAGGCAGCATCTCTGATGTGAGGACAGTCGCCAGGAAAAGCGCAGAGGCTTTGTTTCCTACACACCAACACAAATTGGATTGAGTCTTTTGGAAGGTAAATATGTTGAATGTGTTCTTAAACTTTGCCAAGCTCCCATCTCTGCCATCAGCCTTAGTAGTAAGGTGCAAGTCAGCTTAAACTAAAGCAAAGTTTCTGTAATGGGAATCGCTTTGTGAGAGGGAATGCAGAGGTAAGATTGGACACAGCTGCTGTGGGACACTTGGGCACAGGGAAACATCTGTCTATTGAAGAAACTCTCAAGGGCAAAAATAACCCCAGACACTGAGCTCAGTTCCCAGGCCAGGCCCATCTGAGAGAGGTTTAAAGGTTTCTGTTGTGTGGTCAAAATGGGTTTTTTTCCCTTATTGCAGCTAAGATTTTCCTAGGATTCATGCCTCATCAGACAGCAGTTAACAATACCAAAGCATCCAAGATGTCAATTCCATAACAAAAACAAGTACGTAAATACAAAATGTATTAGTTGCATATGCAAACGAAGTGGTAAAATGCCCTTGCTTCCATCCCAATGCTCCTTACTGTTATCTTTCCTAAGCAAAGTTTAATCACTACTTAATTTAGGTATTGTATATTCCCTGAGTGTTACAGAACAGATGTACAATCAATGCAGCGGCAGGTAAAAAGCTCTTCAATCCTTTAAAATTTTTTGTCAACTGGTTTATTAGCATTTTTAAGTGAATGTCTGTGTTCAAATGTTCTGAACCTTTAGTTAACAAGGAAGTTAACAAAGAAGCAGAAACTGGCTGAAGTTCATTTTGAACAGATCAGCTTTTATGCCTTTGGCTGTCCTGAGTAAAAAGAGCACTCCAAAGGCATTTAAGTTCAAAGGCTAGGTTGTGGGTTCTTTTCACTAGAACCTGATCAAAAGAAAAAGATCCATTGGAACAGCTATTTTGTTTACTTAGATTTGGACATTCTCCTTCAGTGCTGGCAACTCAGATTCTGTAAGATCATGCCACTGCATAAGAAGCAGCAAGTTGAATGTAGAGATAAAAGCAAATGTTTGCATCAAAGAATTCTCACTGTAAAAAGATAGCTTGAAGAGTGAAAATATTAATTGTAAAATTATTGCTGGTATCAGTAAATTGAAAAATTTACACATAAGTGCAAAATTGCATTTGATAAGCTTTTTAATGCAAGAATAAACATGTAAAAGCTCTGGTTATAACCATAATTCTGTTGTGCTTCTTTTGATCATAAATTGAGTCTTAAAATGTACTTAAGTAGAATTAAAACTTAAAATAATAAATTCTGGACTGAGATTGTGATAAACTGATGTCACACCTCCAGAACAGTGGCTTCACTTCTGTGAGGATCACCTGCCTCTCACTGCTTAACCAGGCTGAACTAAAGGCTGTATTGCAGGAGATAGCCTTAGTGCAAACTTAGTCCAAAAGTGCACTAAACCCCCACACAGCTGATACTGTGAAGCATGAAAAGCTGCTGTACTCACTGTAAAGGCACTGTTTATCCAGGAAGTCATTATCTCTGATGTGAATTTTAATGCATTCAGTGGCAACAAACATCGAGGCTTTTCTTAGGAACTATGTAGTTAAAAGGAATGTGTGATGCTGGTCATGTAAAGTTGCTGAAGTCTATTAATTAATCTTTCTCCTTGTTTTAAAAATTAGAAGATTAATTAGTTCAATTAGAAGTGGAATAGTTTTAAACTAAAATCAGGTTAAGGAGATACTGAATACAATAAAATCATCTTCATATTTTCTGACAAGCTAACTTAGCAGAAGAGCACGGATTTCTGAGTGTCAGACTCTCAGGGGTTTGCTCACAGGATCCCTGGTGTCTGTTCTCTTGCTGTGCAGACCTGAGTTACTCATGTTCTTCTGCTCCATTCATTGGCCTGAGGCACAGAACAACACGGTCTGTCCCATGTGCAGAGGAAATCAGAGAAGGAACTTTCTCTGGCTGATTTGGGAAATGATGCTGGAGATCACAGAAACTGAGCAAAAGGAAAACAGATCCCCAGAAAGGTTTGTCAGAGCTCATTTAATCTTGGTGAATGATCTAAGGAAAGGGTCTCCAAAGCCAGACTGGGATAGTGTAGAGAGAGCGGTTAAGAGTTCAGCACATAAGTTGTGAGTGGCAGTGAACAGTTAGTGGAGGTTTTTCTGAGGACTCTTTAATGTGAAAAATATAGAAGGACGTAGAGAAGAAATCACTTAACCAGCACACAATGGGAAATTAAGGACTGGAAAAATCTTTGTAACATATTGCTTGTGAAAGAGGAAAAAAGCAGGTAATGACGGTGAAAAATAAGTTCATTTTTCCTTTTTATTTTTGAGGTCAGTACAGCATGAACAGCAGTCATGCATCCTTCCCCTGTGCTCCTCTGGCACCATGACCAAGTGCTGGCCCGTAGTAGAGAAACCACCACCACTAAGATTTAGGTTTGTTTTACATGCAGCCTATCCAACTGTGTTGACATTAACCATGAAGCTGCAGGGAATGTTGTTCCATGCCATGAACAGTGGTGTTTTTCCTTATGTGGTCAGCTGTCCAACAGGAAATGAAAATTAACTACCTCCTTTCTGGGTTGCATTGAACAGCTGTTAGATAGGTGCCAACCACTTGTGTGTCTGAGCATTCAGTGTTTTACAGAGATTTGAGTTTTGTTGGAGATTCATTCTACAGTTGGAATTCTGTTTCAGGAAAGTGGTTAAGCTCATATATACTAATAAGCACGTGATCTGTTATCTAACTAGGTTGCTGAATGAAATTTCTCAATTTTTTTCATCTCCTTTTGAATGGAAATCAATCCATCTCCTTAAATATTGCTCATGCTAATCAAAACATATTTATTTTTCCTGAATGACATGCTAATTGAGTTAATATTTGCCTTTAAAGTTTGGTTTCTCCTGGCAGAGGGAACAGTTTAAATTGTGTCTGGGTTACAGTAGAAAAAATTTCATCATGAATATAAGAGAGATGGAAGAAGCATATTTAGTTCCTGCAAGTAATATGAGGTACCCTATTTTATTGTTTTAACTATGGCTATGCTGTACTGTTTGAAATTAGAAGATTTCTTCTGCTGCTTTAAATCTGTTCCTAATATTTCAGTCCATCAAAGTATTTATCCTTTAAATTAGTAACATGATATGAAACAATACTGCCTCTTGCCAAGTCCTTTTAGAATTTACCTTTGTTCATGCATTTAGCTCGATTTTTCAAACAGTGTTCCTGTTAGCAGTTTCCAACCTGCACTTCTTCACTTGCCTCACCTCGTTTTCAAGTTTTTCTGTTCTGTATCTTATTTTTGTGGCAGAGACTGGGATGCAGAGCCCCACCTTGGGATGGGTGCTGTGTGATCTGGAGTCTCTGCGATGTGAATTGCAGTCACTGACACAGAGTAGACCTGAACTCACTAACTCAGCTTTCCACTCATGCTGTGATATTTGTGTCTAGGTGACTTTAACCTTTCACTCTTAAAATAGCTTCTTGTTGCCACCGCTGGTTCAGCTCCATGAGAGCACCAGTCTACAGACAGTACATGTAACAACCAAACTTCTGTGTTCTGGGTCAACAAGTGTTCAGACATCCATCACAAAAGCAGATGAAACAGTGGCAGAAGTAGTGAGAAATTGCTCCTTTGGTTGAGGGAGAAAAACTGAAGAATGGAAGGGGTGTTTCATTATCTCAGACACCAGAGAGTGCTGACACTGCGAGTCTGTTGGCACATGCACATGCTTAGACAGTGACAGCTATCATGCCCAAGTTTCTGTGGCATTTATTCATAATAATCCCTCCTTCTCAGTAAAAAAGCAAGGCTTTTGTGACCTTTCTGAATTTGTTTTATGCCAAAAACTATGTATCTTAAAATTTGGATTCAGCTGAACTCCCTGGCTAAGGCCAGTCCATTTGTTTGTTTGTACTTTGACCAAAGGATTACATTGATGGTTTCCCAGGATCCAGAATTGTGTTTAATCTGTTTACAGAGCTACATATATTATTTAAATGAGAAAGAGGGAAACGAAAGTGGCCATATCTACATCAGCTGGTAGCTGTTCACAGGAAGCAGCAATTACTGTCTAGCACTCTTCCCGGGAAAGCTCTCCCAACTGCTTCCCATGCCACGTAACTGTACAGTGCAAGGGCACACAGAGTATCAAAAAAAAGCATCAGAGAGTGACAGAAATTAATATTTGAGTAGATTAATAAGAATTAGAATAATTCCCGCATGAACAGAACTGAAGGTGATTTCTCTTGCACTCGTCAAATGGAGCTAAACTGGCGAGGGCAGGACTGTGTTGTTTGCTATCAGTAGCTGTGCTCTTGCAGCAGGGGAGGGACTCGACCGTGGCACTCTTGGACAGTCTCACCTCTTTCAAACTTGCTCAGCCTGTGCAGTACCCTGCCTTTTTCCTCCTTGCTTTTTTTTGGTCCCAGCTCACACATTTGTGAATCATTCAAGGGGAAAGTTTGAGAGATGCTATGTGTCAGGTCAGTCCAGGTTCATTCACTGTATGTCCTTAGAAAGCCAGAGACACTGGTGTGTAAATAAGGGGGGAGGGGAAGGGAAGGTTTAACAAGACAACCAGTGTTAATCTTTTCTTTCAATATTGCGTATAACTTGGTTTTCTGGTTACACACTAAACTACAGCTGTATTTTCTTTAATTCAGATATACAAACACGGCAGCCAATTCATATTCCTGCACCCTATGTGCTTTGAAGGATGCACAGAGAAAACCTTTGCTATTTTTCTGGTGCTAAAGGAGCTGTTCCTGTTAAACCATATTCTGCTACAGAGCAACAGCAACATAAATGACAGCATTAATTCAATCCAGAACGCTTGATAAATGAGAGGGGTTGTTTACCTAGTGTATGGAAAAGTCTCTTGGGGATGGGTTTTATTGCGATCTGCATAGTCATCCATCTTCCTATACTGTCTGTGCTCATGTTTGTGAGTAAAACATATACAGTAATTTAGCATTCAGATAATCCCACTGCTATAATCCAGACAGATTTAGCTCAAATTTCTCTGGGATTTTTATGATCTAGATTTAGCAGTGTGGTGTTGACTGGATATTTTAAATTGCTGCAAATGCTTTTTTTCTGCAATAAACAACATATTTTGATGTTCCCATAATTGAAGCTGTGGATTCTTCCTAGCATTAACCACATGTAAAAATGTATCTTTGTGAGGACAGTGATTGCACAGCTGGAGCATGGTTTTAATGGATTGCAGCTATTTGACTACATACCACGTAAGATCATACAATGTTTATATGAAAGCCAGTATAACATATGTGAAAATATAAATGAGAATAATCTGAAGAACACTTATCTGCAGACATCATCTATTTCAAAATGAACTCAACTGCTTCAATTTTAATAATGTTTTATTACAGTATGTTAGAGAATATAATAATATAGAGCCTGGCTCTCTTGCAGCACTTTTCCTAAGCAGATCAGAACTTTTATTGTTTCTCAGTTTTGAGGAAAAGAGGAAGTCTGGGGGGGAAGAGAGCATCATTATCCACATGAAATGAGGGGATATTACATCCAAGTGCACTGGGCACCTCTCACAGCAGACCACCCTTTGTCATATGTTCCTCTGATTAATTGCAAATGTATTCAAGGGAGCAGAGCAGACACGTAGAGGGGGTCCAAATGTTCTTGTACCAAAAATGCAAGCCCTCCCACACATGCTAGCATTGGTGGAGCTGAAGGAGTAAGAATGCTTGTGTGGGAGATTTTTAGGAGGGAATTGTACTGTGGGAAAAATTGTAAAGCTGCTGCTTCTACCCGAGTAGCTCGAGTGAGAGTGTCTGAACTGAGGCAAACATCAGAGCAGGGCAGTGCATGCTCTGTGCTCTGCCTTGTAATTGTGTTGTAAATGCACCAAGTACATTGTTCACCCCCAGATCTTCTGGGAAGAGGCTTGTGCACACTTGGCAATAATGTGATGCTAAGATTGTGTCATCCATAAGTGTCTGAGAAATTCAAAACAAGTAAACCACTTGGAAATGTTTGGAAAACAAACTATTTGGAACCAGTTGTGGGATTTGGGATGCTATGTGTCATATTTTTGCTCCCTGAACTGCAGGATTCACACACCAGTTCAGTGGGGGATTTCAGGTGAAAGCACCTCCATCATGCTGTGTTCCAGGTACCTTCTCTAACTGTGCATTATTGCCAGCCCAAATAACTATAAAATTCTTGAGAGGTTTTCAATTTGATGAAATAGAGAGGATGCTTATTTAATTAGTTGAAATAAAGGTGGTCCAGGTATAAAATTTGTTCGCTTAGTCCCCAGACTGCAGCTTTGCAAGAATGATAAAAAAAAGAGACAAACCCAAAATGCATGAATGAGAGAGACTTTTATAGCTGGCAATCATGCTTCTGGGTAAAACCCTTGTGAAAGAAATGTGCTGTGTGTATGTGGCAGTACTTTTGGTTTCAGACTTGCTCTGAGCTATTCTTTGCAATACTACAGCAGTCAGGTTTCAGAAGCAGCAGCTCTTACAGACTTGCCATCAAAAAAAGAGTCTGAATGTTCACTCCGCTTGTTTCAATGCCCCTGTGAAAGCTGTGGGCCTGCTCCTGCTGCACTAACAGCCCCCACTTCTGGTGTGAGAAATCATACTGATGCTGAAATAACTATCAATATCCATGTTTGATCCCCAGTAAATCAGAACTATGAAGCTGTAATGCCAGTGAGATGGAAAGCAATCTGATAGCTCTTAAACTGCTCTTTCTTCCAGACAGTGCCTGGGGCACCAGCTGTTGTACATGGGAGTTTTCAAGGCCCAATTTGTTTCTCAGAAGAATCTCCTTAGACCCTTACAAAGTGATATCAAAACCTGAGGTAAGCAAAAGAATTTGAAATGGACCTGACATAACTATGTATTAGCTGCATCTTTATTTGGACAGAAGTATAAATCAACCTAAAATTTTACAGTCAGCATCTGAGGAAGGTGACAGTGCACCCACAGAGCTCATTGCTGCACACTCAGCTCAACTCACCAGACTCACCAGTTGCAGTGCGGTCGCCTGCTCTTTTTTTCTTTGTGTTGTTTTTTTTTTTTTTCATCCTGTTATATCCTGACCTCTCATTCAGCAATTGTTTTGATTCATGCCGAGAACAGTTTTACTCACTCCCTTTGGATTTTCATTTGCTAATGCCAATGCATCTCAAAATATCATCTTCCCAAGTTATTAGATCCAGGGTTTGATGATTCTTACTGGACTTAGTGGAAGTATCAAACCAGCAAAGAAAGACCAAGAAGTGAAAGAGCACCATGTAAATATTGACAGATTGTTTTCATGACTAAGCTATGATTATCCTTCATTAATTTGTCTATGCTTTCAGAAAGGGAGGAAATTGCTGAAAAGCATAGTAGTATTTTTTACAACAGACAACTGTGTGCTATGATTGTCACAATTTCTATTCAAGAAATCTCTCAGAATGAAAACAAAATCAGAAAAAATCCCCACACTCTCTCTTACAGAGAGGCAGGTCTTATATGCTTAGAAGTAACACCAGCGTGTTCTATGTCTGCATCTGTAATTTGAGATTAAATACACTATGGATAAGGTTAGAAACAATCTTTTTTAACCACTTACCAGGCATTTATGCAATATATTGTTTCCTTTTTGACAGTTAAATTACTAGTAATAAAGCTCCGTAACTCAGCCATGGCTGTGTTTGTCCTCTAACAATGGAGGCTGTGCAACTGCACCACCTGCTCTGAGCTGCACCAGCACAGTGAGGGCAGAATCTGGGCCTGTAACATTTAGTTAATCACACTGTGTGCCATTAGCAGAGCTGATACCTTTCACCCTCCCTTAGCTTGGTGCTAGAGAAATAAAGCAACTCAAACTAGTCCATTGCTGCAATTCTGAAAACAGATTTTCTGTGCAAGAAGTTGCCATCTGCACAATCATCCTTTTCCTCTCCAAGTAGCAAACAGCAAGAAGGTACCAAGCCCCCTCTCTGTGTTGCAGAGAGAAGAATCCCAGACATGGCTTTGGTAGCTGTGCCCTGCTGGCTTTTTTAACCCATTGAAGTGTTTTCTAAAGATGCTCTTCTTTCCATGTGCTTGGCTGGTGTTATGGTGACCATGAGTGAGTATATCAAGTTACTGGTATGGGAGTAGCCCTTCCAGGAAGCCAGAGGGCATGTTCAGTGCAAACTGTTTTTAGAAGCCTAAACAGGCACAGCTCTAAGTTGGGTGCCTGCTAAGTTAATAAAAGGACTAAACATTGCTTCTCCTACCTCTTGCATGTGGACAGAACACAGTCTGTATCTGAGACAAGCCTTACTCCTGGGTTGATATGAGATTTGGGTAATTGGCCCTTACAACATTGTGTAAATAGCAATATTCTAAAACTGGGGTTAGACAGTCAGATATTTGAGCTTGGGTTCTGCTAGAATTCTACTTTTAAAAACTGAAAGGGGATAAACTAAGATAAGCAAACAAAGAAATGCCCCAACATGGGAAATTTGTATGAACAAAATGTGATCAACTCTTTCTAGGAGTTAAAGTGAATGACCAGAGTGAAAGCTGCCTCTACTTCCTTTCTTCCTGGTGCCTTCCTTGCTTCATGAAGGAAAGAAAATTATCTGTCTCAGGAACATCAGGTTAGGAAGGTGACTTACCAATTTATTAATTTTACTCTTTGCATGGTGGTATAAAACATCCAGATGCAAAGTGCTCTGGTTTGCAAACAGAGCCGCTCTACTAGAGGTTGTTCACATTAAAATCTCTGAAAAACCATGAGCACTATCCCAAACAGTAAAGTCCAGGATTTTATTACTTATAAGCCCCCCACTTTCCTCCTATTCCCTGATCATACCAGTTGTAAAATGGCATCTTTTATCTAAATGTCCATAATTTCAAACATAATATTTATTAAAAAGCTATTTGAATACGAGTCATCTCTTAGGGTCACTTAAAACCAGCAGAGGATGTGAAGTGCTCTCTTGTACTGAGGTTCATACCTTAGTTTCTTTTTCTTTTGAATTATTAGAGCAATGTTAGAAACATGACAGTGTGGGAACAGCTGTTTCTTGGTTGTACATGGTATTGATTTGTAAGAGTAGTGATACTGTAACTGTGCAGCTAATTAAGACATTGATAAAGCATCTTGATAAAGGATGCCATTCTTCTTCTTCTCCTATCTAAACTTGATACTGGGTTTTTCGCTAGGTTGAGCATCCAACCCAAACACTTTGGTTAAGACCACAAAGATGCCTGTGAGTACCGAGAAGGCTGTAACCACCAGTGCTGACTCAGTCACTGCCATGTCATCTGACATGGAAACTGCTACCCAGCCTTTCTCTCCCACCCCCATTCACATGTTGTTATCTGCCCGTGGACCACGTTCCCTCAGCAGCTCTCTGGCTTCGTCCCTATCTCAGTGGGGACCCCTCTGGGTAGCCTAATTTTGTCTCTGAGCTACATCCAATGCCTAGATAGGATAAGTGTAAGATTTCAGCCAGATGGAATTTTGAACAACATTTTCTTTTCAACGTTCTTGGCTCCAACCCCACAGAAGATTGCTTCAGCCCAACAGAACAAAGTCCCATCCTTCAGGCAGCTGAGCCAGTTGCCTTACTTTGCCTGCAGTGTAATTATTCTGTATGTTCCACAGAGCAGGCATTCCACCAGGGCTTCTGTTTTGCACCTGGGATCTGAATGTGCTGGTGACATCAGGACCACACAGTGCCTTACAAAGGCAAATGAAGGCATTAGGAATCTGGACCTTTGTCCGAATCATAAATAAACAAATCTTTCTTTTCTTATAGTGCACCCTGATAAGAGAAAATGTCTGTGCTCCAGCTCTATGCTGGTGAGTAAAACTCTGTGTGAAGCTTATAAATTCATGCAAATAGATTATATTACTTTCCCCCACCTTGATTCAGATTACAAATTAATGAGATTTAGTCCACCACTCCTTACTAAGGAATTCTGCAATCACATATTCATGCTGAGGAAACCTTCTCAGTGAGATTGTTTGTAGGATAAGTCCTTGCCAGGTATTGGAATTACAATCATTGCAGAGACACTAACATTTTCCTGCTACTTATCAAATGCATCATAAATCTGCCTGGCATCTTTGTTAATTATTTAAAGTGTAGCAGAGAAAGATTATATTCTTAGAATTATAACTGGAAGAATTTATTATCTCTTATGAAATGAAAGTGATTTTGGTATTTGAGCAGCATTGGGAGGAACCGTCAGCGTGAAAACTCAAACCAGACCTGTGTGTGTAATATCCTTGTCTCGCAGGAAGTAGTGGGGGTAATATGTGAAAAAGAGTTGTTCACAAATCAGGATCCTTAAGAGCTCTCTAGATGACTTTTCCTGCGCTTTGTGATATTCTGCAAAAAGAAACCTTCTCTTTCCCCTTCTTGAGCCTTTTTATGACACAGTGTGCACACAAAGCCACGTGTGTAACAGCTCACACTGGTTGTTCAGCAAAGGATGTAGAGGAGGATCAGGTACCAAACAAAGGTTCCAGTCATGATGGTGGTTACAACTACAAATCTCAGTGCAAAATAATGATAATCATTAAAAAAAAGGTATTCTTAAACTGTCTCCACTGTTAAAGGCTGATTTATCTTTCCACACTACAGTGAGATGAATACCACACAAAGCCTTTGCATTGCCTTCACTCACAGCTGAATTGGAATCAGAAACAGTTTTCACAATGAAGTGTACAGCCTGCAGAAGATTTGTTTTACATGTGTATGTGTACTTTGTCCAGGCTGTACTGCTTTCCCAAAGTGTGCACTGACAAGCTCCTCAGTATGTTTATTACTGTACAATGCTGTAAGCCAACTGATGTTTATTATTGGCTGTGCAATAGGTCAATCCAGAGTTTCATCACAAGGCTTGTTCTGAAGGGTTGTGCCTGAAAGGCACTGTCCCTTATGCACCAGCTTAGTGGGGAGAAGAACCTACATCTTAATAGGGATGTGCTGAGCCCCCACCTTGGCCTCAGGGGAGAGTAGGTAAAGTGGCAAGTTCTGTCCTTGTATTCCCCAAACACAACCACCCTTGATTTGTACTTGGCCTTTTCCCAGAGCTCTGGGATAGAGGAAATCCTCATGTCCTGCTTCACTCTGTATAGCTGCATGGAGGTCAGCTGCAATCACTGGTATGTGTATTGTGTGGAATAAGTAAGTCTGTGTAGCATCATAAATACATGTGTATTATACCTGTTGTGTTCACAGAGCAAAGATGCACCCATAAATATATGCACCAGACTGCTCTGTGCATAGAAGACAGATGGTATTTATTCTATATTAATTAATTTTGCATGCAGAGTTTCCTCCCTCTTTAAATATCTTGAGCATCCTTTTTCAGCATCTAAATGTACACATACAGATTCTTTTTGCTTTGACAGCTGATCGATGTATTTTATCTCCAATCAACATAGGTGGCCTTAGTTGTTCTTGTAAGTGGTATCTTGTGTATCTTCAATCTAAATGTCATTATTATAGTTCTTCTTTCTACTTGAATGAAGTTAATCAATTGATTTAATCAATTTAAAGATGGAAAACAAGCAATGGGGCAAACCTTCCTGAAATTTGGAGAGTTAATAGTTCACATTTGACAGGTGTTAGGTTTGGGGTTGCAGGTGTTGGCTTCACTGGCCATCACCTTTTTTAATAGTTTGTTTTTTCTCAGTCGCTTCTTTCAGAATAGCATTACACATAAGGATGAAATGCAGCCACTGCTGAGATTTTACTGTTCATTGTAACTTGCTCACAAATACTGCTTGAGACACGTGGTCTTTGCCATTGTAGTTTTACGCTGGAACATTTCTGCCTTACAACTACAGCCACACATAGTTGTGGCTAAAAACAAAAAAGCAACAGCACTATCATGGATATTCAAACCCCATTGCTTTAAGGGATACTCTGAAGGAAACTAGGCCAAAAACTTGACCTATTTTAAAAGACATGGCAATCTGTTCTTTTAAAAAATCTTTCACACTTCATTGAGTCCTTCTCTCTCTCCTATACCATGAAAAATATTGTACAGTAGTAAGATTCAGAATTCTTCTCTCTGTACTATTACCCATACAAATGTTGCAAGCTGAAATCTGCAGTTTAACAAATTTATTTTTCTCCATCACTGATCTTGAAAAAGAAATCATCTTGAAAATTACCAAATGCATAAATTGAACTAATTAGGTGTAGCTACCTAATATTGTTACATCACTGCATTTTCTCCCCAGTGTTAGGTGCAATGGATCCATTTGGCAACCAAGAGGTCTTAGGATCCATAAAGGATTTTTGCTTCTGGGGACCTCCATGTTTTGAATTTGAAAACCAGGAGCAGTGAGCCATATTTCTCAGTTATTTTGCTGTTTGAAATCTGGCTGTGAAACTCTGTTTACTTTGTGTTGGATTCCCGCCAGAGGAGGCCTGGTTTTAGCAGATGGTCGCGGAGCGGAGGCCAGACGTTTCCTGCTGTGTCCTGATGAGGCACTGATAGCACTGCTCCCAGGCACGGCAGTGATGCCTCCAGCAGCCACCCAGGCTGGAGGGGCAGGCACTGCTGGCAGAAAGGTTGTGAAGAGTCCATGGAGCAGCCCTTGGGACAAAAGCTTTTGTGGAAAAGAGGGTCCTGAAGTGGTGCTCAGAGGTGATGGAGCTGCCAGCCAGAAGATGAGCAGGGGGAGTTTTGACCAAGAGGAACTGAAGGGTTAAAACCACATGGGCATAAACCAGTAGTGGGGAGATGTGATTCAGGGTGGCGTTGGGTCATGGGTTGGACTCGATGATCTCAGAGATCTTTTCCAACTTGGTTAATTCTGTGACTCTGTGATTGCTTTGGTCTTTGACAGCACACTCCATTGTCTTGTGAGGGACAGAGAGTTGAAAGAAGACAAAATGGAAGGCTATAGCATCATACTGGTGTATGTGTTTACCTGTCTGCTCTACAGTCACCATGTGCAGGTAGCATTTTCCTTTCCCCCATTTCTGGGGGCAACTTCTCTGAGAACAAAAATCCTTAATGTATCCTCAGGCTGGTGTTTGATCTTTCAAGATGCTGCCTGCTCACAAGATGGGAATCAAAGTGCAATGCCACAATCCCAAGTGCTTGTGTATCACTGCTGCCTCGCCAATCTGCATACAGGAGAAAATGCAAACAAATTTCTCAGGAGGCTGTATGACTTGGAAATCTTCCAGAATTCCTTCAGGCAGCAGTAAGATTAAAGACACCCACAGTTTATCTGGGGATCCAGAACTTGGACCAATGTAGCTAAAATTCATGGTCCCTGTGCCATGTGGCTCTGTGTTTGGGAATTTGGTGCTCTCCCATCCGGTGCTATCAGATATCTGGAGCCACTGCATTACCATGTCAGGCTTATTTGGGTCATGATTTTGTGCAGGTGGCAAGGCCCCTGCGAACTGCAGCTGTCCCCTTCCTTGCATTCAAGCCATTCTGCAGGTTGGCAATGTTGGATTCTGAATGCTTGTGCCTTTCCAGTTTACTGCTAGATCTCAAAAGGGAAAAGAATCACAAAAAGACCGAAGTGTTGATTGCTTTGTTACATGACACTTGCATATATTTCTCCATCCTTGGCCATGATTCTGTCAGAATCTCCCCAGAACTGAATCTCTGGGTCAGTACAAGAGACAACTGACAAGATCAGGCATCTGCATAAGGATCTGACTGTAAATATTTCCCCCCTAACTTCTACCTGCAGGAACATCCAATATTTAACAAACCCGAAAACTGAAGTATGTCTCTGTTTAAAACCTCATTCAGTCAAGTATCAAACTTTGGTATTTCTTTCAGTGACAGCCCTTCCTTCCTACTCATCAGCCTTGTACAGGACAGTCTGAAGCACCACTTTCATGACCCACTGTCTCCTTCTAAGTAGGTTTCTTAGGCTGAAATAATTGATACCTTTTTCTACCTTATTGACTTCTTCCAGCTTGAAGCCAAGCATGCAGTATCTAGGAATATGATACTCCATTTTTTCAAGCTCAGCAGCTGAGCCCATTCAACATTACTTTGAGACAGAGATTTACTGTACTGTACAGAGAAGGCAACCTACAGAAATGAAGTTTCAAACTATCTGTATCATCAAAGAACATGGATGGACCTTGGGAATTTAATCTGGTTGTCATGACTTACGGAATGCAAATGACCTGTGTCTTACCCCAACAAAATGCCATTCTCCTCATCTAACCAGGCATGGTGAGCTGCAGCCAGGGTGGCAGCCTGGGCCCTTGCTTTCTTGCACCTGATGATCAACCCCATCTGCCCAGAGAAAGGGCTGCACACCTCTCCATTAGCACCCTAAAACTGCCATGCAAGGTGCAATGCCTAAATGCATGGCAAAGCAGAGAACTGGAGCTGTGGTTGCCAAGAAGACTGTTTGTGTCACTAGTCAGAGTGGTGGTTAATGCCCTTTCTTTTCTGGAGAAGGACTCATGATAATGGGGCCTACCTCAGACTTCCCTGGCAGTTTTTTAACATTTCCTGTTATTTGCAAAGTGGCCATAGTGCCCACCACATAATCTTGCACCCCCTCCAAACAGATGTTGCAAGACCCAGCAAAGCTTGGCAAATTTCTGGTCAAGCAAGTTTTCATGATGCTTAAAGTAACCCCCTTCCCACTGCCCAGTTTGAACACAGCCCAGTTTTTCCTGTCAGTTGGGATGATGTGAGTTTGAAGGTTTCCCAGGTAAACTGCCTTTTTTAATTTTTATTTTTAAATAATTAAAACCATAAAAGCTGAAGTGTTCATTAAAATTTGTTGGGTGAAATACTAGTTATTGCACTTTCATTTTACAGGTGCTACACATGAATGGAGGTAACAAAACAAAGAGAACCAGAGGGAAATGTCTTGGGCATAGCTCAGGATACACAGAGACAGACATCCCTAGGGAAGGGGAGTTGCGAAAAGGCATCAAAATGGAGTTCACTGAACTGCCTTTTAAAGCTTTTGGAAGTGTCTATTTTTAGCAAGCCTTTAAAGTCAATTATCCTCACAGAATGTGTTTCATGTTTGTCTTGAGGATAAAGACAGTGAGATTTCATTATTTATCTGCCTCATACCTCAGGTTGGCCTCTGAGCTTGTGGGTCCCTGGCCCTGTACTAGACAAGAGGCAGCAGATGCCTCTCCATTGACAGGAGAGCGGGAAAAGCACCTTCCCCTCAGTGCTGGCTGCCAGCTGGAGAAAGGGCAGTGAGGCATTCCTCCTTGGAAGCGGGAGACACCGTATTCCCTGACTGTCAGACACAATTCATAATGGAAGAAAAAACAAAACAAAGCCATGCTGAAGTACAGGAGGGAAAATCCTGGAAAATAGGTTAGACAGTATTTAAGCACAAGTTCTTCCCCACAAAGAGGGCTTGTGTTAGATCCCAAGCTCCAGAAATGGAGGAAAAATGAACACAGTTTTTTAGAATTGACCCTGGCAAAATGGAGTTGGCTCCTGCCTGTCACAGGGTAACACAGTGGAGATTGTCCTCATGCAGGCAGCCGGGTCTTTCTTTCCTTCCCCAAAACAGCTCTTTCATTCTGTTGAACATGATCCTGGAAGGAATGTATCTGTCCGACACAGACTTCCAGTGCTTTTGAGTTAGAAAAGACAGGAATTTTAGCACTAATGCAGCAACATCAGTTTCTAGACGTGCACAATCTGTCTGCAGAAGGGGGGAGGAAGCCCCCAGCCTACCTGCTCTGAGCTCAGCTGCTGCGCTCTTCAATAAGGAAAGACATCTGGAAAATGGGAAAGAATGGGGAAGATCCTGGTCCTGCCAATACTGGTCACATTTCTGATGTGCTTAAACTTTCACACATGCCTTCATTTAGAGTAATGGGACTTAAAATTAACTCCTGTGTATTACTTTAGGTGTGTTTCTTATACACTACCGACAAAGAGCTCAATCCCTGCATCAAATGAAGGTTTTCAGAGCCATTAGGTACAAGAACTGCAGCAGGGTCCTTGGATGATATTCCCTGGAGGTGTCCACTCAGTTCATCTGGATTCAGGTTCATCTCATAGCTGTTAAGTAATTCCCCTCAGTATGTTCAAGTATGTTAATTCTGTCAGCACAAGTTCTTTATTTACACAATAATTCTGGATCTATTTGTTCTTTGCTCGAGTTATATATGGTCACATAAAACTGCACATAAGTTGCCACCTTTTTTGCCCATTTTGCACAGATGCAGAAACTACAAAACAAAGCAAGTTTAGGTGGTTGGGTAGGAGTCAGCCAATGTGGCCTCCATTTATGGGCCTACCTACTGCATAAAGGGAAATAAAGAGCCTGGGCTTCTGTGCTGTAGTTAAACACAATACAGCCCCATTTCTTCCAAGTATCAGGCTGTGAAAAAATGCTAAATTCTTCTTTACTGCTCGGCCTGAGAAGTAAATCTCTTCTTTAGACAAAATGGGACCCTGACCTCACTTTAGGCCTTTGTGGAATCTTATTTTGGGCCTTCTAGGAAGAGGCTTACAGTTGAAGGGCTTCACACCCAAAAGGCACAGAAAAAGGAAGTTGTTTTTTCTTAAAAAAAGATGGATAGATGATGAGTTATGGGAGCACAGACATAGCTTCTGAGGCCCACGGACCACTTTCACTACAAAAATGCAACATGGGAATCTGGCCCTCTTGTCTAATCTCTCTGCCAGTTTAATCCCATTCTGCCCTAAAACACCTGGTGTGATTTCAGGATGGTGGTGGCAACCCTCTGGTGCCAGCCTGGCATGGCATGGCAGATTTTGCAGAAGAGAAGTCACTAATTAATTTTTTTTTGTCCTATGATGCCCACACTGCTGTAAATAAACGTGATTACAAGCTTACATGAGTGGAAACTAAATTCATGAGGAACTAAATAATAAATTTGTCTTCCAGTTGCTGGTTTAGACTGAAAGCAACACTGAAATGATGCATATTTTTTGCCATGTACTGTAATAGTCTATGATCCTGCAAACAAGATGTACATCTGTTGAACTTTATTCTGATATGTAGGGTCAGCGATTTCGGTCTGGGACTGAGAGAAATTCAGAATGCTTTAATGGCTGTGGGTTAAATTCTGGCCAGGCAGATGTGACAGGGTCCAACAAAAGATCTCAACAGAGGCAACCCTGGCTGTGTTGATACAGTTGATATTAAGTGGAAATTGGCACAAAACTAGAAAAGATGTTCACTTTTGTCTTCCTGTGCCAGTTTACCTAAATACCGATGTAGTTTTCTTGCAAAAAGCATAGCAGTTCAGGATTTCAAATTGACTACTTTTATGTTTACTTCTGCTTACAATTTTTGCTTTTATTTTTCTCTTCTTTATTTTTTGGATGACCTTCAGAAATTTCCAATTAATGTTAGAAAATGTTTTTAATAAGAGGGAGGAACAAGAGAACTTATTTTTTGTGGTTCTGATGAGAGGTTTTGTAAGGGGAAGATCACCATCATTGTCATTGCTATTAACGTTCTGATCTTGGAGCAGTGGAAACGTAAGCAAAGATTTATTTTTGAAAGACCTCGCTTTGGTTGATGACAAAATACCTCCTAAATTTAGCAGTGCTATGTCTCCATGTGTATATTTACATTATTAGTCACCTTTAGGCCCACGTTTTCTGTGATCAGCACAGCCTTGGAAGTCACTCCTTCATCCTTGTGTACCACTGTCAGAGAGGGTACCTGGGCGTCCTTACCCTGCCCAGTGGGCTGAAGTTGTGAATTCCAGTGGGAACACTACCAGAATTGGAGTGACTGGGAAAAGAGGCGCAACACAGCAGCAGCTTGAGCTGTCTTTGTTACCATGACCTGGTGGGAAAAGAAACAATAACCATAGAATATTCAAAGTTGGAAAGGACCCGCATGGATCATTGAGTCCAACTCCTAATCATGGCTATAATAATGGCCACCTTGTATCATAGTCCCTGAATTTGGGTATTTATTCCCCCACTATCCCAGGTTTTGCAGTTCCTCTGGCTTTTTCATGGAAAGCCGTGATGCCAGGAGCCAAAATACAGCTTGTGCCTGTAGTTCACAGAAAGCAGTTGTGGTAGCTGAGCAGCTTAAATTTTTTGGAAAACGTTGATCACAGGAAGGTTGTGGGTAAAGGCCAGCAGCACTGATGGCAGCCCAGCCCCATTCATGTGCCGGGGACACACGGGCAGGCTGAGGGCACACATGGCCCGGCCTGGGCTCCCCCAGGGACGCGCCAGGCACTTGTTATTTTGTTATCAGCCGCGGCTGCGGGGCGCTCCCGGCCGCGGTGCCGCAGCTGATGTAATGCAATGCTGCTGCCGCCGCAGCGGCTTCACGTGTCTGCGGCGCGCCCGGACACCGGGGCGGCTGCGTGTGCCCGCTGTGGAACACACACGCACACACAGACACACGCTCACACACCGACACGCGTGTATGTGTTATTCTCGCCGCCGGGCCGCTCCGGGCGCAGCGCCCCCTCCCCAAGGCGGGGGTCCCGGTGCTCCCGGCGGGGCCGCCGCCCCCGGCCCCGGCCCCTC
>VYXB01005000.1:1397234-1517112 GCA_013397135.1 Pachyramphus minor | reverse complement strand
CGGGGCACACGCGTGTCCGCGGCGGGGCCCGCGGGGCAGGGACGGCCCCGTGTGCGGGGCGCGGGGCACCTGCCGCGGGCGCAGCTCCCGCACGGCCGCGCTTGTACCGCGCTCGGGAGCCCCCGGCACGGCGCTGGGGCGGAGGGGGATGCGGAGCCCCGCGGGGAGGGTGCGATTGTCCGGCCTCCCTGGAAACCCTCTGCTCTCCCGAGGTCCCAGTCGGGCAGTTCGAATGCAGTTTTGGCTAGAACTTGTGATGGTTTGCAAGTTCCTGCATAGGAATCCAGGTTGTTTTGTGTTTTTTTTTCCCTAAAAATTAAAAGAAAATTCCTAGTAAACGGGCATTTGACTTAAGAATTTTAGTTGGTGTGCATTTTTGTGAATTGAGTTTAGCTTACTGCAAATGAAGTACTTTGTGTTTTTTATTAAAAAATACCTGCAAGAGACTGTCACCTGCAGCATTTGTATTTTGTGCATGTTTTTAAAAGCTGCTTTTGGCTGAGGGTGCTGATAAAGTATAGTGAAAGTTGCGAGTTGTAAATACAGGTTACTCATATAATGTGTTCCTTTATATGCACACACCGTGTATGTTTTATACATGTACTCATCCCAATAAAAACATACTGATCTAGCTTGCATATTACGTCATATTACAGTTAGATTGTGTGGTTTGAATGGATGTAGCTGGAAAAGAAAGAGAATCTTAATATAATTTTACCTTCCAATTCTTTTATTGTATGGCATATTGACATTGTATTTATTATTGGTGTGGTGGTTGTTTTTATTTATTTAAGCAGTAAATAACAGTTCCTTCTGCTTAATCCACACTTGCTACCTTTTGTTTTGGTTTTCTCTGCAATGTGACCTAGAGAAGGAATATGAACTGCAGAATTTCCTATCTGTTTGGATCACAAAATCTTTACACCTTCCTAATTTACTGTGGTATTTAGTGATGGCCTTTTCATATTTGCTTCTCTTTGCATGAACGTGCTGTTTGGAAATGAGCCTGGGAGAGCATGTTTACATTGCATTCAGATTAGGTATCATGTCCAAGTTGAAGACAAAATGGCTACTAAGTAAAACCTCTGCTTTTATTGTGGGTTTTCTTTTCAAGGAAAAAGAGCACAAATGTTAGCCTCTGGAATGAAAACTGCTTGTTTGATTCAGGTAAACTTGATGAATAGCCCAAGCCCACGTTTGGTACAAAGGAATGCAGTGTTTTTCCCGGTGTGAGTGGCTCTCCTGGTGCCAAGTGCCTGTGACCAGCAGAGGTTTTGCCAGCACCTTGCAGCCCTCTCTCCTGGTACTTTCACAGGCGTTCTTCACCTCCACATGGGTGTTCCTTCTGCCTACCTGTTTCCTTCACCAGGCTTCCACTTCCCTGCTGCTTTGAGGCAGCATCCGTTCCCTGTGGGCTGTGCTGTTGAAATGCAGTGTTTGAAGATAAGGTTATTTTTTAATAAGAAAACCTTTTCTTTGATGTCTTCAAACCTCACGTTTCGCTATTGTGATCAAGCAGTTTTCACTTGAGGCTGGAGTTTCACGTTAATTTGCATCTTCCTGTAGATGTGGTAGTTGTTTTGGAGCAGCAAGGATGAGGAGCATTGCTAGGGATGTCGTGCACGCTGCACCCGAGTAAACAGTGAAAAAACCTTGAGTCTGCTGCTGTGTTCAGTGGGTGCTGGTGATGGGTAAACAGCAGGAGAGGTTGTGGAAGGCTGGTTGTGAAAATGGCAGTGCATTGCTGTTAACAGAACTAAGTGTAATGTGCAGAGGAGAGCTTCCTCTTTTCTCCTTCCCTCATCTTCCTCCCCTCTTCCCCTGGCGTGCCAGTTGCATGTGCTGGCAGGCTGGTGCATTCAATTCTCCTTTTCCTTCCCAAATGGTTTAGCACATCCAGATTAGTACTCTTCTCTGTTGTTTTCCCCACACCTCTTCTTTTTCCTACGTGTTTGTGCAGAGTGGATGTAGGTTTTTAGTTGGCTGTGTTTGTGCAGAGTGGATGTAGGTTTTTAGTTGGCTATGTTTGTTATTGTTTTGTTGGTGGGTTTTTTTTAAGGGTTTTTTTTAAGGGTTTCAGTCTTCAAACTGTATGGTCAATGAAAATAGTAGTATAGAAAATATAGCAGCTACTGAAATACTGGACTTGAGGATCACAAACAAGTCTGTGCTTGTCCCTCCCCTGTACAGACAAATATAAATATAGAGTGTGATGCAGGCCCCGAGCGGGACAATGAGGTATTCACTACCTCAACTCATACTTATTTTGTTCTGTTTATTAAATTAAAATGTAGTTTGACAAAAACATCTTAAGTAATTGTGTGCATGTGGAGTCCCTTAGATTGAAACAATAGGTTAAGTCCTGCTGGTTATATTTGCAGTCACAGTCAGATATATGTACTGAGGATTTAAAAATGTGCTTGCTAGGACTCTAGTCTGTTTTGGTGTTTTGTCGGTTTTGGCTTTTTTGTTTGTTTGGGGTGTTTTGGGTGATTTTTTTTTTTTTGCATATAAAGTGACTATTAGTTTGAACGGAGGAGGGGAAGATAAAAGAGTGACTTAGTGGTGCTTAAAAACAAATCTGGAAGTATTTATTTGCACTGCAACATCACATACAGGTATTTAACTGCTGTTTGGTTACAGTAATTGAAGCTCATCACTGTCTCACTGTATTTGTGTCCTGCCTGCCCCACTGGAGCACACGCAGCAAAGTGATGTCTGGTTTTGTTTGGTGCTGCGTATGTGAGTTGCTGAGGCGGTTGGATGTTCTTACGGTGTGGGTGAAGTGGGCAGAAATAATACTGGATGTCTCTTCCCATTGACGGATTAGGAGTCTAGACGGGGAGAACACGTCTTTGGGAGCCCAGCCTGGCTGATTAGTGTCGGGATGGGCGGGTTTCTCAATTGCCCTGGTCTTCACTGGACACTGGGCCTTAATCTGCCTGTTTTTATTTCCCTTTAGATTCGTTAAAGCTTTCGTATTTATTAATAGCCTTTTGTCCAGACGTTTGAGCCCGAGGCGGGAAAACCTCCCTAGTCAGCTGTCTGAGCATATAGACTAATGGGGTTTCAATTATTTTCTTCGGGTGAGGGTACTGTATTCCTGAATGGGTGTTATTTGTATACGATGTTTCTGTACCCAAACATATGGTGGAGAAGACAGAGTCTACTCAATATCACGTTGAGTTGCCAAAGAATATCTTATCGCCGAAGACAGCAAAGTACGGATGTGAAAGCAGCGAGGCACAAGGATTGAGATGGGGAGGATGGTGTAAGCTGAGGGTCTGTCTCCATGGCGTGAAAGAAAAAGACCAACAGTTTTAGGCAATTTAATCCCCTCCTCACTGTATTAATCCAAAATCCAGTAGCTGCAAGCACTGAAGGAACGGACAGGTTTGTTTTCTTGTTCACTGTTGCAAATAACTGGTGATGATTCTTCAATAAGCACTTGTTTACTGTTGTAAATAGTAATCTGGTGCTTGCATCTGTGCATGGGTTGGCCCCAGCCTCTTTCACCTTGCCTGCATCTCAGCTCTTTTTGTCCTAGAGGCATCTGTTAGGATTTGAATATAGTAATTCTGCTCGAGAGATTAATTTCTCTCCTTCCCCTCCCCAGCGTCTCGTGTGTAAACCAGGCTGAGGACCAGGCAGTGTGGAGTGGCAAACACAAAGCATTGCATTTGCAGCCATTTCAGCTGGACGTGGGTGTGGGTTTCAGATCCATAATTTTTGTCGTCAAATCACTCTTCTAGCTAGAAGTTGTAATGGAAAACCACATGAGCTAAGCTGGGCAGTACCGAAATTATATGTCCTAAGGCTCAGTTTGTCTCCTGTCGAAGGAGGAGTAGGAGGTGAATTGTGCCTTTGTTAGTTTTGGGCTCTTGGTATCGTGCTAGAAAACCAGATTAGCTGATTGTAACACCAGTGTTTTCTAATCTTTGGAAGGCTCCAGTCTTTCTTGGATTTACATCATTCCTGCTCCCTCCTGCAGTTGCATCCATCACTCCTCATTAGGCATTGTCAGCAAGCGTGGATCGTCACTTAGCTGTTGGCAGAGCAAATGTTCTGCAATTTGGGAAATGCCACTGAGGTTTTTCATTATAGGAATTGTTACTTATTTGTACAGTTAGGTCAGCAGAAAAAGTGATTGACAGTGTTGATATTTTTAATCAAATACCTGGCAATGAAGGGGGAAGCTCAAAGGGTGTGTGTTTCAGGCTCTTAGCAAAGCAGGTGGATACACCTTTTTGGTAGTTTTCTTCTGCAGTTGAAATTCCTGTAACACCCTCTATGTATTTTTTTAAAACATACATTTCTTTAGTCAGGTTGGACTAATCTGGAGACTAATCCATCTGCATTTTCTCTCTTTCTGTTTTCTGTAGCTTGGGAAAAGGAGGCAGGAAATAAGAGAAAAAAGCCCAACATAACTCTTGGTATTTTGTTACATGGTCTGTAAAATTGAGTGGAGAACTCAAAATTTCCTGTAACTGATTGCAGACTTTGTGGTTATTCTGTGCCCCAGCCCAAAATGCACCACCGTTCCCTCCTTCATCCTCATTAATTCATTGTTAGAGGTGGGAAACACAATTTTCAATTCTTCAATTACACATTACTGATTTCTGTGAGGAAAAGCAAATAATTATCATTGACAGGTTTACAGGCTGCACTCATTTCACTAAATCTATGCAACATTAGAAGTGTGTTTACATCTTTTGAAAAAGTACCTTGAGTCCCTCAGCTAAGATATGCTGTGTAAAACTGTGAAGATTTCTTGTCACTAACTCAGTTTTCCCAGGCTTTTTGGTTCCATTGTTTGCAGGTGGTGGTAAGACTTGTCTGTCCTGAATGTATTTCCTGATAGAATGTATAAGTAGTCAAATACATAAGACAAAATTGAACTGTGGACCATATTTTAGAGTTCATGATGATTCAGTGAAGGTCAGGCCTCTTTGGGCAAAGGATTTAGCAACATATCATTCTCCTTCACACTCTGCTTCCCCAAATGGATAGGAGAAGAAAGTGGAATTTGTTTCATTTCACTCCACCTGGTTCTGTACAGACTGTGGAGAAAATGTATTGTTGTGGAGAAAAAAATATCCTCCCTGGTGAGGGCCAGCTCCTAGGGAAGATGTTTCCATGAAACAATCCATCTGATCAGTTCATGTGCCTATTTGTCTCAGACTGTCAACAAATTTTAAACTGTGTGCCAGGCTGTAACCATCTGTGGTGCATATCTCATGAATTTGGGCAAAGTAAATCCTACACCATTTGTCACTTTTTCAACTCGACTTCTCCTGGAGGTGGCCTCTGGGGGTTATTTGGAGACCTTCCATTCACCTGAACGAGGTCCAGGTACACCCTTTATCTGGTACCATGCGTTCCTGTAAAGAGGAAACCCATCTTTTGTGGAGAAGCCCCCCTGGAAGAATTCCTTCAAGAGCATTTCCTATTCTGCAAGTACATCCCTGTGCTGTTGGGAAAGCCTTCCCCCGTGCCCCTGGCTGTGGGAGCGGGCAGGTCAGCGGCAGGAACCCGTGCCAGGTTGGCGTGGGAGGAGAAGCAACTTTCCAAAAGGGGCATGGCCACCACGGTGGTGGAGTTTCTAGGTCAGCAGGTGTGGAAGCCAATTTGGTCTGCAGGCATTTTTACAAGGTTAGAAAATAAACCTGAATAAAATGAATGGTGACCTTTATGTAACCTTTTGAGAATGGAGTTGAGGTTTTATTGAGTATCCTGCCTCTGAGTTGGATGGAATAGCTTTGCAGGAAAAAAAAAAGAACTTGATATATCTGCTTGTAGGAAGAGTGAATTTTTCACTCTTGCTCGTGGATTTTGTTTGTCTTCATTTCTTGAAACGATTGAATCTAATGAAGTATATGGGGGAAACAATATTCAAGTAATAAAAGAATTGGATAAGTTTTACTGCTGTTCACTCTAATGTAATGCATTAGAGTGCATTACATTGTTGACTTCACAGCATCAAACATACGCAATTCTTTGTTTCATAAACATTTTACTTTCCACTGCTGGAGTTTCTTCATCGAAGCAAGTCAGATCATGTGACATTCTGATTCCAAGCAGCATTTCTAATGAGTTCTTAAGAAGCACAAAATTGCAGGTTTGTCATCCCAGGTCTCCATAGCTGGGTCACTTGCCATTTGGGGCAGTTCTGTTTGATTCACATGTGTCTGTGTGCCATTGGTGAGTAGCAATCCAAATCTCTACTGAAAAGAACACTTGGAAATACCCCCCTAAAAGTTCCTGGATGTTGTATAAATTAATCAGAAAAAGTGCTGTAATTGAGCAAGATGGTGATACTGCTTGGGTTTGGGTGATCAGATTTATATTGAAGCACTGATTAATCTTTTAATTAATTGGAGCTTGGGGTGGTTTTGTTAGTCTTTATGTGTATGTGTGTGTAGTTTTGAGAGCAGGGGTTGAGCTTAATGTTTTTACACAGATCCCATAACTTATGTATGTTGCCTTCTCTTGTTACTCTACTCTGCTGCTTGCCAAACAGAAGTATTTGGAGAAGGGCCAGAGCTGCAAAATTCAGATCAGGATCCAAATTTGGATTTTTGGTTCAAGCTTTTCTAATATCTAATATTACAAAGCCTCATATATAAATAGGGAACTCTTTATTTTTAAACTGTGATGAGGAGATGGAGGTAGGTTTCCAGCTTGCCTCTGGAGCAGTCCAGGTAGAATGCTGGACTGCATGTTTGAAAAGTTATCATCAGGTGATTCAAAAGGTGAATTGAATAGATGAAAAAGCAGTGGGTGCTCTGTCACCCAGAAAGAACCCAAGCAAAAGGCCAGCACACATTGGTACTTTCAAGCTGGTGAGAAGAATCCCCTAAATTTAAAATTCTGGAACTGGTGGCATGTTTTGTGGTATTCTGTTGGATCTTTGGGAATTTTGAGGGTTTGTTTTGTTCTAAATGGAGTTAGCCAGTGTCTCAATTTTAATGCTTTCTTGATTTAATGGAAAAAGGATTATCTCCCATCAAGTAGGATGCTCGTTATCGGCTGCTGTGCCATCAACAGGCTTTCAGTAAGCTGCCAAGTGTTTTGTGTTGTTGAATGTTTAATCATTAAGACAGTGGGGGAAAAAACATTCAAAACTTCCCAAATATTTTCCTTGTTGCTTATTTATTATTGCCTGTGGTTGCTGCCGTGACATTGTACCCATCAAAGGGTGGGGCGGCTGGCGTTGCTGCCCTCAGGACTGGGGATGTCTGTGGGTGGTGGGACCTGCACCCTGGGACTGTGGTGGAGGGGTCTCCCATGGGTGACAGAGCTGCCAGACTCTTTTTTGTGGACCTAGCTGGTCTTACACCTGGGGAGTGTTCCAGTCTTTATCACTTGCTTGGGCTAAGTGAGCTGTTGTGTTTTCCCAGCTGCGACCCCAAACACTCTGCGTGGTGCAGCACACGGTGGTGCTGGGACAGGGGTTGTGTCTATGGATGTGGGTTTCTTGGGGTGGACCTGTGTTCTTCCACATCAACAAGTCCTGCTTAGCCTTTCCCAGGAGCTGGCTGGGGGTGCTATCACTTACTGATTGTCAGGTACTTCAAGTTTGGGAAGAAAATCTTGTTCCTGGGAAGAACTTGTTTATGAAATGAGGCATATTCATATCTCCTCCTGAGAGGAAGTTTGTGGTTAAATGTCGAGGTCCCTGATCAATGACTGTCCTTTCTGATGGATGGCCTCACAGGCATGCAGGCAACCCATATTTCTTAGGCAGAAATTCCTAAGTGCCATTATAAAGTTGTTGGGGCACCTACGAGTCAAAAAAGTGGATTGCACTGGACAGAAGGAATTACAGTTCATTACTTTGGTTGCCTTTAAAGCAGTGAATTAAACTATTTTTAAAGAAGTCAGCAATACGAACTGTTGCATCTTTTTCTTAGTACAAGGTTGCCCAGAAGCGTCTGTGTCAAGCATCCCTTGGACAAAGAAGAATTATTTTGTGAGCAAGGTGTGCTGGATAGTAGGATGGGGAATTTGTTCTGCATCTTCCTCACCACTTCCTTGCCTTTGTTTAGAAATCACTTGTAAATACTTGGAGTAGTATTTGTGACTGCAGTGAAAATACTCCAGTGTGACAACTGCCACATTAAAATACAGACTGGAAAGGCAGTTACTCAGTACCACAAGTGGTAACTCTTTGAAGGCTGGTAAATTTTGAAAAGCTTAACATTTGTTCAGTATATTTTTGTGGATGGAATTTTAGCCTTTGTTTTTAATCGTCTTTGAAAAATGGTGACAACTGCTACCTCCAGAACCACATGTTAGTTTTAATGCTTATAGTGGAGGAAAGTACTGGAGTGGCTTGGGTGCTTATTAAGCCAGGGACAAGAATCCTACAAGGGGATTCTGGATCCCGTGTGAATGCTGTGTCGGGAGGCCATTTGAAATGGAGACTCAAGGCTTCTGCTTCAGGGCTGGACATCCTCTGGGCAGGACCGGTTTATTGTCTGTGCTGGAGGTGTGCAGGCAGTAGTTTTTGGGAAGAGCAGGCAGGTGGTGGATGCCTGTGCCCTCAGGAAGCTCTGTGCAGGACGGGTTCCCTGCCGGAGCGAGCTGTGCCTGTTGGTACTTGGCATTGTCCTCTTACAGCTTCCACGTCCCTCACTGTGTTGGGATTCAGGTGCTTTGTGCTTCTCATGGTGTTTCTCAGTGCAAGGTCAGTGATCACTCGGTGATCCATGCACTGGTTCAGTGGAAGCTGGAAGCTGTGGGTGAGGCATCTGCGAGGCTGGACAGTGCTCAGCCCTTGTTGAGGGCTGTAGCTCTTTCTGCTGTGATGGGACAGACTGAAGCAAAGGCCAAAATTCATTTTGAAATAATCATGCAGGAGTCAGACAGTACCTCAGAAACCTGTTTTATCCAAGCTCTGGCCAAGTATGACAAAGTCCCTTTTATTAAAAGTCTATAAAAACTTGGTCTGTTTTCTTTATGGTTTGATATTTTTTTATTTCTTTATTAAGCCTTTTGGCATTATAAATGAGGAGAGCCTACAGTTGCTATTAGTGGTCATGTAGATGAAATGAATTAGTTGATATTTAAAAGACAGTCAAATTACTCGCTGGCAGTAATTGGAAGCTGCACACCTGGAACCACAGTGTGCTGAAGAGCTAAACCAGCTTTTGGCTCTGGGAGCCTGCTCTGCAGCATCACTTTCATTATGCTTGATTCCAGTGGTGTAGTTCAATCACTGACTCCTAAAAAGTTGAGAAATGAATTGGCAGCTGAGAGAAAAGTGTATTTGCCTCTTCCATTAAACAAGTGAATGAAATGAGATTGGCAGATCTGGTTTTAAAGACCTAGAAATATCCCTGGGAAATTTTGAACAGAATCTATCAGTTGTATTTAACATCTGGAGGTGGCTTCCTGAGTCAAATAAACAAATCTCAAGTAATGAACAAATGTGCTGAAGACATAAGAAAAAGCCCTTATTTTGCCTTTTACTGCAGTTTGGAAATGCTGGTGGTTTATCTGTGTTTCATTACATTGGGCAAAGGTTTGTCTAAATGCAGTTTATAGTGAAATTGCGGTTCAAAATTAATCTTGTACATAATTTGATCATGCAAAAAATGCCAGAGTGCTGACCCTGAAGATTTGGTAACCTGTATAATTAAGTCTGTGATCCATGAGGATATTCAGACACCTATCCCTTATTGATTACTTCTGAGTAGAAGCCAGGTGTCTGATTACCCTATAGATCCATGCCTCAATGTACTTTGAGTAGTCAATTTTCCTGGTTAATAACGGCTGAAAAAAGCCAATGGTCTTGATCTTGCAGGCTAAGAACAAAACCAAAACACAAGATGCTTTGTTTTGTTCAATACCAATGAGTCTGAGCAGTCCCCATTTAGCTTTCATGGAACGTATTCCCATGGACTGCATCTTTTTCTTACTAGCAACGTAGTTTTCTTGGAGGGATCAAGAATGTGGGTTCATCTACCACCATGGTTTGTACAGTCAAGTTGCTGAAACTTGCAACTTGGTTGAAAAACAGAATACAGATGATGTGAACCATGGTTCAGTGTGCAGAAGCCCCTCTGTGAACGCTTGGTCACACGTGCGTGTACTGGGATGCTGTGAATCGCCAGCTCTGGCTGTTCAGAGGGAAAATATTTGCAATGGTAAATGTGTGCAGGGCAGAACCTAATAATTGTTATTTGTCACTTCACAGGGATTCTTGCTGCTTTAGTGAAGTTCTTAGTTACCACTGAATACTTTAAATACTAGTAGCTTCGTGGTAAGTGAGGCCCAATGTAGGATCAGGAGGTAGCTCAAGTACCTCGTGTTCTGGAATTGGTCAAACTCAGAAAGGTGAGTTTTGGTTTGAGTTCAGTAGCTGAGTAAAGGAGTGGCAAAGCAGCATATAGTTCACCTTGAATATTGAAATTAAACTGTTAAGAATCAGGTAAGGAGAAGAAAATGGCTAAGTTCCCAGTTTTTTGGGTCCCATCCCCTTGCTTGCCTAGAGCAGGGTGATATGGCAGAGCACAGCCTGCCTGCAGCAAACTGTCCAAGGAGACAGAGTACTGAACCCTGGAGTTGTGGGATATTAAATACTGGTAAGATGCCTGCTGTTCATAATTTCCATTCATAAATCAGGTTTTAGATGAAAGAAATATCCTGATAGACCCGCTTGCTCATTCATCGTGGCTGCAGAGGCAACCTGGCAGGGAGGGTGGAGTGAAGGTGACTGAGTGGGTGATGCTGGGCTGCCCCGTGCTGGCAGAGTGTGCTGTGCTGGCAGTGGGGCTGTCAGTCAGTCCTGCTGCTCTGGGGCTGGGCAGGCCTGTGGTGCTGCAGCCTGGGAGCTGGGAAACGTGGTCCGGGTGGGAGCAGCCCTTCCTGCAGTGCAGGCCTGGGTAAAATGTTCATTGTACACAGTTAAGCTACCACTTAGGAGTGAGTGCAGTTGTAGGTGCAAAATGAAATAGGTGCATGCAGGTATGAACTTACACAAGATTAACTTAATTAAATTTTGTGCAGGTTTAATTTTAAGCAAGTGCAGCTTACAGGTTTAGACAAGCTTTTGAGTCTGCAAGTAAACTGAAGTTCACCTGGGTTGTAGGTGAGGGGAACTCAAATGTTCCAAAAGAAATCCTTGACAATTGGAGTAACGTGTTTGTAACTTTCTTTAAAGATCCTACTTTAGGGTTTAAAACAATTTTGAAAGATGCCACAAAGTTTATTTTTTTTTACTCCCAGAGGCAGAGGATGGAAAACCGATGTGTTACACTGCTCTAGCGTTCAGTGAACTGACCTTTGAGGTAGGCAGGAGACTTCTGGCTACTCACAGCTTTTTATTTGCAGAGACCAGAGAGTTTCTGTGCCTGGAGTGGGTCATAGCCGAGCGGTGGAGGCGACTGAGAAATGACCCAGTGTGCAGGTATAGGGCTGAGGAAGGGAGGCCTGAAAGAACCTGTGAGAGCTGAACAAGGAGTTTTTTGTGGTGGGATGTTGTATGGTCACCACTGGGCAGCAGTGCCACGTTCATCCTGCCTACCTTCAGCTTTAAATTTTCACCTCTACAAAAAAGTCAAGGATGGGAGAAGAGTTTTGCGGTGTGCCAGTGAGCAGTGTGGCACAGGTCAGGGAGAGAAGCTGCCTCTCCTGTGGCAGTGAAGCCATGCCCACCTAGCAAGTGACCCTTTTAGTAGGCAGATGCTTGGAGGGTGCATGTAGATACTCAGGGCATTACTCAGCAAAGGGAAACCTAAGAGGTTGCAAGGATTACATTCCCTGGGAGTCAGCAGTAGGGTACAGGTTCCTCAAGTGGAAAAAAGGGTACGGAAGAGCTGTGTGGTGGGCAGCCGTGGGAGGAGAGAGATTTAGGAAAAGGAGGAAGGCACATGTCAAGAGATCAGGGCAGAAGCAAGAGGTAATAGGATGTTGCAGGCAGCATCAAAGGAGAGGGCTGGATTAAAGCTGCATTTGTTTGCAGAAAGACAGGCTGATGCCTATGGGAGAGCTGGTCAGTGTGCAGTGGAGAGATGGGTATGTGTGGCATGGTGGAGGGACAAAGAGTGTGCCAGGGAAACACTGTGGGTTGAGCTGGACCTCCCCAGTGCTGTGTCTGTGAAAGGCCTGCTGCAGCTCTTGGAATGCTTCCCACTTCCCAGCATGTGCCAGGCCCAGGTAGTACTGAGATGGCAGCATGGCAGGAAGGCTGGGGCTCCTGTCCAGGCTGACAGTGGGACACATGCAGCTGTTGACCCTGTGGGTTTTGGGGAGGGAGTGGCTGCATGGGGTGTCTGAGTGCTGGCTTGTGGCTCAGCAGTGCAGGAGGTGTGGTCTGCTCTCTCAGGGTAAGGCCACAGAAGAGCGTGGATAGGACTGGGTTGTGGCACTGCAAACCAAACAGTACCTCCCTGGGCACCAAATGAATAGGGAAATGAAGAGGTACAACCAGTAGCAAATCTCTCTTTTAATAGGGTATAACTAGGATAGGAGTGGGTCACGAAAATGTTGAAGGAAATAATATGAAATAAAGAAGAAGAAACACAGCTTTTATCAGCAGGCTTAAATCTGCCATCCAGGCACCTGCACCAGCACTGGGACCAACACAGCTTGTTGACCCTGCAGGCATGGAAGGGAAACTATCTTCTGCACATGTGTTTTGTGGGTGCACTTTTTTCACTTTTTTTCCTCTTTGCTTTTGGTTTTGTTTTTTAAGTGCTTCAAGGCATCCTTTCTCTTAGTGCCTTGTAGGACAAAGGCTGGAGAAGAATCTCCGTGTGCTTTACAGCATCTCCATTTCAGTCCCCTAAGTAATAACGTGATTCTCTTCTGCTGACCATGGCTGAAAATAGGCCAGCGGATCTTTTAGCTATCTATAGACTGGATTCAGAAGCAACCAAAGATTAATTTGTTTTTTCATAGTTAGTTTTAAGCCCAGAAGTTTTTATTGTGGAATATGTGAGCCATTTCAATGGATGATTTGCTCTTTAGCCACAAACCTGCCTGTCTGGTGACTTGCATCCACCTTTCTGCTTTCAGTGGGATATCCCCGAGATGAAGTTCCTGCTCAAACCATCTTTTCTCATGATGCTTTGTTGAGATCACAGATTGTTAGTAATAAATATAGGATGCAGCTCCTCTGAAGTCATATGATCTTCTCACATCCTGTACGGGGGGCATTGCATCCTTGGAACAGACTCCTGCCTGAATATAACAATACACACTGATTTTAATTCAGAGCAGTGCTGAACAAACCAGGGTGAAAGCTGTGTAAAAGCATTTTCTTTGTCTCTTCTCAGAGTTCATTAAAGTAACTTGTGGCAAAATACTGAATTTATATAAATGTAAAAAACCCCAACCAGGTAGTTAAATGACTGTCTTGTTGGAATAGAGCACCTGGCCGTGTGTGGTTGTTGCAAGTTCTTCTCAGTTATTTTAAGAATAGTGGAACAAACCTTTAGCACTGAATACAACAGATTTCTTCAGGGAGCTAAAAGAGATTTATAGACCTAAATTTCAGATGGAGGTATTCTGATGTCTGCTGGCTAATTATTTCTTGGCAGTTCATTTCAATGGGTTACATTTGAGACATGGGCATTTCATTAGCAGCCTTATCATCCTTCTTTGTTGAGCTGTTTGTATAGGTGGCATTATTTATACTCATGAAATGATCATAGCGTCACAAATGGTGAAGGGATTAAATTTTTATCCTATATGAAATATTTTAATTGCGTTTATTTCAGTAACAAGTGTTGAAGTCATGTGTTTGACACATTTTAACCTGCATTAACTTCAAGGCATGCTGAGCCACTGTGTTTTTCAGCACTGTGATGCAGCATTGCTGCTCCTTGTGCCTGATGGAAAACCGGTCTGGCTTATTCTCCCTGGCGAGTGGAAGGGGGTGGATTAGGTTACAGGGAGGATGAATCGTTGCAGCTCGCCCTGCCTTGTTACACTGTTTTATCGGTTTGTTGCTCTGGTTCCTTCCTGGTTTTGCTGAGAAGGGTGGTTTGGCTGGGACTGAGGAGAAATCTGCCTTCGAACTGAAGAGCCGATATTTACCAGTTGGTGAATACTGGCTTTGTTTACTTTTTGAGGCCTGAGACTTGGACACTTTTCTAGTGGACACAACTCTGGCTATTTTTATCCTTTAGGGAAATAATAATACTTCATGTGCTTCCAGGATGCAATTATGGTCCCTGTAGATTTTTTTTTCTGGAATAAGAATATATCTGTATATGAATCCTGAAAGACCTAATCTGCCTTATATTAAATGTTTTGCCTCTATTTGCCTATGTTTGTGCTGGGCTCAAGTGCCCGCTGTCTGGGGCATGACATTGGATTCTCCCCGGGGAGGGAGCAGTGCAGGCAGGGACAGAGCCCCTAGGTGGCATCAGAAGCCACCTGATTTTTGGCTGCCACACGCCCGAGGGTGAGAGGTGTGATGGGAGGGGAGTCCTGCCCGGCCTGGGTGTGCTTTCCTCTCTCAGCATCCTGTGCTAAAGCTCTTACACCATTAGCTGAGCAGTACAGATAGTCGTCATTTTGCTAATTCAAACATGTTCCAACCTTGTGCAGCTCTGCTTTCTAAATATTTAATTGAAATGCTTTTACAACCATTTTACTTCTTTATCACCGAGAGCCAAGCCAGACAATGTAACATGGCATATGTTAAGATGTTAATTGAGTAGCAGCACACATAGGCGGCTGTTTCGTAATTTTCTCCTTAGATGATCCTTGGCTCCAGTTTAACATTTCTTTGTGCTTCTGAGTGGAAGGTTATATAAAGATATATTTAGAGCTGTTAGTCTAAGAAAGAGAAACATTAATTCGGTAAGATTAAGAATTAAGGGCTGAATCCTGCAGGCACTGCTGGGACACAGTGCCTGTCGTGGTAAGGATGTGATAATAGTACCTTTCTGATAGTACCACTTACTGTAATGGGGTTGGTAATCCTTTTATTGAGTGGTTTCTCACAGCTTGCAGAGTAAATAGAGATTTCTTTTTTTTTTTTCTTTTTCTTTTTAGTGTCACCTGATGTCATCAGAGTTGTGGAATTGAGATGGAATCTTTCCAAAAGGATATGTGGTCAGTTTAATAATGACCCTCTCTATTATAACATGGCTTTCAGAAAGATGACTTTGCCTTAACTGTCACTGTTGGTATTTTGTAGTGGAGTCTGACTTCCTTTCCTTGGGAGCGAAGAGAGTTTTTGCAAGAGGCAAAGAGTCAGCAGGACACTGCACAGGAGGAGTTCCTGGGTGCTGTTAATGCCCAAATGCTTCCTGTGCTTGGGAGACACGTGCCTGGCAATGATGCTCCCCGTGTGGTACTGCTCTCATGTGGTACTGCTCCCACCAGGAGCATCCTTTCCAGGCTGCCTTTCCACCCTGTTGTTAAACGGTTTGACAAACACCCTTCAGAGATGCTGTGGGAGAACCACTGATGCAGTGGGAAATGGGGGCTTATCAGAACGCAGTAATTTTTAAAAGAGCACGTGGCCAAAATAATCCTTCCTTGGCAGAGAGTTCTAACTGCTGTCTTGGGTACCCTTCTCTTTTGGAAGGCTTGTTTTCAGATCTCTGGGTAAGAATACTGTGGCAGCACTGTGTTGCCATGTGATGTCGGGGTCGTATTTGCTGCACGTGGGGCACTGAAGGTTCCCTGTGGCCCTGAACAGCCCTTGCTGGGGTTCTTTTGGCTTCAGGTTGGTTTTTTTCCCCTCCTTTTCCAAAGAAAGCTTATTTTAGAACTTTATAAACCTCCTTTCTCTCTCTGTTAGTTGTCTGAGAGGGTAAGTGGTTTGCCATCTGAGGTGATAACTAGGTAATGGTGCTCTTGGTAGAGTAACTGTACACTTGAGTTTTTTATTCCTGTTGCTACTTTTCCTGCCGAGTCTTGTATCTTGTGTAATAATGTAACATAACACCCCTGCACTACAAACTGGGAGTCCAGCAGTGGGGAACCCTTGCTGTCCAGTCAGGAACTATGCCCTGCCTTCATGATGTACACTACTATTGGCAATGATGGAAAGTGCTTCCTTTTCATCAGTTCCATTATGGTTTGGCAGAAATAATGTTTACATGAAACACATCTACAGAGGCTGATTTTGGGAGGGTGTTCCACTTAGGCAAATACTTGCAGTCTTGGGATGAAAGGGATACAGAGTATCTGTGGCAATTTCCTTGATGGCACCAAGCTTTTAATGAAAAAAATCACTCTGGGCTTCCCACGTTTGACCACTGAGCCAAACCATTACTGTATTTGGCACAATAAATTGTGGCTCCACTTGTCCACCGAGTTTGCCTGAACTGGATCTGTTGCTGTTGTTGACATCTTCCTCCATTGGAGGAATGAGTCCACTGCTGGTGCCTGCGTGATGAGAGCCATGTCCTGTGTAACTTCTGCAGCTGGGACGTTTCCCCTGCAGAGCCGCAGTGTCCTGGAAGTGCTGCTGTCCCACTTCTGCCAGGGACTCAACCTGGGAGCTCCTTTTCCAGGATTCTCTACTGCACTGTGACTGCAGGGGTGGGTGTTCATGTGTGTTCACTGTCCACATGTGTGTGCTTCCACAATGGTGGTGATGCTCCTGCCTTTCACAGGGACTGAATGCTCTCAGCTGGAACGCTTGGGGTTTAGTTTCAGTGCTGTGCAGGCTTTGAGAAGGCTCGGAGTTAACTAGGCAGTAGCTAATAAATTTGAGGGCTTTCTTTTACTCCTCCTAAAACCCTCCTTCTTTCTGGTCTCACAGACATAAGGCTTCTCTTATCCCTTGTGGTTATATGGCTTCTACTATTTGCAGCATTAAAGGAAGTACTTGGTGTGCTCAGAGCAACTGAATTCTGCCACCTCTTGTAATACAGTATTCCCATTTTGCTCGGTGCAGTTCAGCTACCTATTCCTGAAAGTAAGAGCATTGCTTAATTAGAGGAAGGTTGGCAGCATCTGACTGTGCCTCTTGGAAAAAAAGTTGCATCTTTTTGCCTTTTCCTCCTGCTTTTTTCCCCTTCTGCCTCTTCCTCAGTGCAAAGTAAACCCAGCTGATCACCTGGGGAGAGAACACACTCCTCCTTCTGCCCATGCCAAGTTGGGGCTGTTAAAATTGGGTTTTTCTGAGCAGAAATACATAAATAGGTCAGGGAAAACAGAAATGCATACTTTGGCATAAGATAGAAGGACAGTTTGAGGAAATACTTCAATCTGATTCTCCCCTTTGCATTCTCTTGAAGATAATTTCAGGAGTTTGTCAATGTATCTTCAGCATTTTGGAGCTTCAATTGCTACAGCCTTCAAAAGTTACCTTCAAAAATCTCTCAAACATCTTGCCCCTAAAGGTTAAGTCAAAAGCTGAGGCTGTTGTGATGGAGGCTCTCCCATAAGGCTTTTTGTTGCAGACCCAAAGCAGCCAACACATATTTCCTGGGCAGTTGTAGGACCGAGGGTCTCCAAACACAGCAGCTTTTGCAGTGAGCAGCCCTGTGCTGCTTTTCCAAACGCAGGCTGAGAAACCTTCTTTTCTCTGCTCTTTACTCGTTAGTAGAAGCTGGGCTCATGTTTTTGAGTGGCTGATGGTAGGTGACCAGATTGATCCAGGCTGGTGGTGTTTGCAGCAGTGCTGGCATTCTGAGGAGCATCGCTGTAGACAGTGCAACAGGACTGTCTCTCTAGAGTTACTCAGTGTGACTGAGAGACTGAACTTTGTAACCGTCAGTATAATGGTACCCACTGAGCAAACATCTCATTGTTGGTTGTGATAGTGTCATTAATTTTTGGGAGGGTTTTTTTTGGTAGGGGCAAAGTTTTGATAAAAAGTTTTATGTTCTGAGGTTCTTTTGTTGGGTCATTGGGCTCAAGCTGGTAAATCCAAGGCAGCTATAAAAGCAGCCACCTTTGTTATTGCTCATATGAGACAGCTACTCCCAGAATCAGAAGTCTTGTCCTGGATGAAACTGCTTGGAGTAACCTGAATTAAGTTTTGGATCAAGTAAATGATCCAAACTAGTTTCACTTCAGGGAGACTGTCAGTATGAAGAGCTGTGAAAGAGAGAGTAATCAGCTGTGATTCTGGGTGGGGTGAGTCACAGTGAGCTCCCAGGAGCAGCTCTCCAGGAGAAGCAGTTCTGGCTGTGGGCTTAAGGTACAGTTTCTGAGTTTAGTTTCCAATGGGCTCAGGTCTGTAATAGATTCAAATGTTCTTGCTAATGAAAATAACCATCTATCATTCTTGCTGCTCTCCTGCAGCTATTCCTGGACTTGTAACAAAGTGTGTGGGTAGTGCCCTCCAGATGTTAAAGTGGCTCTGTGTAGGGCCTAATTCTACCTTGTTGTTGGGATTGCTGGTTGCAGGGACTGTAATTGCAGTAGTAGTTAGGTAAGGGTTGAATCTGACAGAGACAGAAGCAGACTTATTTGTTCGTAAATGAAAATTCAGCTTTCAAAGCACACCTGTCCTGTTAGTGAAGGAAGAAGTGGGGATGAAATAAACACAGGTGGCTGATGTAACTGGGCTGGCTGTCCCTTTGCCACCTGTCCTTTTACCTCCTGATACGATGGAGATGTGCCCTGCAGTGTCACCAGATGGAGCATTTCTGTGCAGTGCTCAGGACCATGAGAAGGTCACTGTGCCAGGTCCCTCCTGGTAAAAGGGCTCATTCTTCACGGTTGTCATTGCTTGACTTTGACTTGCATCATCTTCACTGGAAGGGAAGTAAGAGGCGTTTCTGTCATTGGGCACAGGCTTTCTAGAATTGGGGCACATTAACCTGTGCTCTGGTTAGGAAGAAAGAAGCCTCAGTTTACCACTAACAAATGTTGATGGTGTCCTCCCGGTGTACTCAGAGTGTGGGGCAGGAGAAGAAAAACAATTGCTGTTTAAACAGAGATCACGCTTATCCCTGCTGAAGCCGTGGGACCTTTGCCTTTTAAAATGTCACAACATCTGCTTGCAGATTGGAGGACATGAACTTGACTGTCCTTTTTGTGCCACCAGTTGGTGAAAAAGAAACATAGCAAAGCTGCATTTACTGGCCTTATTCTTGCTCCTCTGCTGCAGCTCCTTGACTCCATTGAGCGGTGCTGTAGGAGCAGAGGTCACAGCGGGAAGAGCCTGAACTAAATTTGAGAGTTTACATTTCCTGACTCAGACTGATATTTGGAGATAAAAGGACAGCTCTAGGGATCTCCTGCCCAGATGCCTCCTGGCAACTTGCCTCTTTCCCTTTGCAAGAAGAAAATGTTAATACAGTTGGGCGTGTTGATGCTCCGTTTGGCACAACCTATAAGAGGTCGGAAGCCGAGCTGGCTGGAATGTGCTCTTCTGAAAAGCCCAGCACATGATGTTGTCTGCAAGTCTGTAGAGAAGAGGCTGTATTTGGGTTAAGTTTGTTATGTCTGTACCCTGCATTCCCTTACTCTCCATGCTCCTTTTCTGCATAAGCTGTCATGTTAAGCCATAGAAAAGGTTTAGGTACAAAAATTGGCACATATGCCTGATCCTTGTTGCCTACTGCTTTGTAGGAGAGGCTGTGGATCTATAGCAGCACAGGGATTGTGAGACCTTGCAGGGGTCAGAGGCAAGTAGGTGAGGTGGACTCCCAGGGTAGAGAAGTGCTGCTGGAGCAACTGTGTCAGCAGACATGGCTCAGCACTAGGTCAGACACAGTGACAGTGTCCAACAGCAGCAGGTTTTCATGCTTGGTGTCCTTTGACTTTTCTGGTAAGATGGTGGATTTTGATGGGTGAGATGACATTTATGTTCCCTTCTTCAGATGCTACAGTGTATGTGAACATCTTTCCCAAGGCAAGGAAAGCTCCCATTTTACTGTCCTTAGCATTCCCTGTTCTTACAGATCCCCAGTAGTCCTGCTTTGCTGTATCCTTGGTGTTCCTGAATGTTTACCCTGAATGTTGGCTTCCCCTACACAAAGTCAGCTGAAGCAGATTTCTGCTTATGTATCTACTCAGTGGAGTTGTCAAATATTGTGTGTGTCAAATGACCTGTTGAAATATTTTATTGTATTCTGTTGCTATAGCATGAGCAGTTCTTATATGGAAAGGGGCATCAGTATTAGCAGCCTTTACAAAACTGATTTTTAGACTGTCTAGTTTCAAAATGAAGTGCTATAACGAGCAGGACAACCAAACTCCTGCCTCTTTGAGCACGTGATTCAACAGTAGATGCTGGTTCCTGTCAGCACCAGGCATTAGAGCTGTTTGTTTTGTTTGTTTCTTACTTATGGTTTTAGTACATCCATCAGATGTCTGACTTGGTCAGGATTTGTTTGTGGTGGCACCTGTACAAAAGTAAAATAACAGTGAGATATTTTGTTGTGTTAATAGGAGATTGAATTATGTTTTATTCTATGAGGAAAAGAACTGCTCTCTGAACTCAAAACAGCGGTTTTTTGGTGCTTATTCAGTAGGTGTCCAGCAGTAAACACTGAGGCTTTCTGTGTGTGAAAGCTTCTGCTCCTCTTCAGAGATAATATGCCTTCAACTAATGCAGCCAGACCCGGCATGTGAAGTACAGCACCCTTAAGAAACACGAAAGCTGCTTATGAGTGTGTTTATATGAAGTCTAATAAATTCCATACGGTTTGCCGGCCTTGGCACATACACTGGGGTCATTTCTGACATACTTCAGTTCAGTCCCCACCCAGTGTCATCTTAATAAGTCAGCTGGGAGGTAGAGAGACTAACTTGGAAAACTCCAAAGTTGCCAGTGGAATAACAGTTCTCTGCTTTGTAGCAGCTCTTTGGAAAGCTAGAAATAAATGAAATTTATTGGTGGGATTTACTGAAGCGTGGGGAGAGGGGGATGTTAATTGTGTTTACAGGTAAACAAGTCAAATGCATCTGAATTGTGGAAGAGCTTACAATAAAAGCAGTGACATCCATCCTGGCTGCATTACAACTTGGGTAATAGCTCCCAGTTGCAATGGTATTTCATTAAAAAATGCAGTTATCATAGAAAAGAACAAAACAGCAAGAATTTCAACAAGCAGTTAAGTTCGTGTGACTTTCAACATAAAAATAGCTGGATGAGTATTATTCCATAAACTAGAAGGGTATTTCACTGTAGTGTAATGATAGAGATTCTAATATGTAATGGCTTTGTCATTGCTGTTTAGATTAATACAATATTTCTTTTCTCTCTCTCTTCCCTCACGTCTAGCAAAACTGTACAATCTAAAGTGGACTGCATTTTGGTAAGTACAACTCCAGAATGGTTTTCAATATTTAATAAACTGCAAGACCAAAATAGATGGCTCTGGAGACTAGCAGCCTTTCCTTAGTAGTGCTTTAAGGTACTGCCGCTAAATGTGGTCACAGTTTGTTGCCATTGTGAAAAAAAATACATGATGTGGGTTTGATGTTTGTTTTCCATGGAATATTGGCCTCCTGTTTCCAGCAGCAAGTGACTGTGATTGCCCTTTGTAGATCTGTCAGTATAGGTGCTATGGCACAGAAGGGTGATTGAGTGTTTTTGTAAGCATGATTTAAGTAAAGGTAAGGTTATGTATTGCCCAGATCAGAGCCTGCAAGAAGCTTATTGTGCCTTCAGGTTCCACTGCTCTTTAGGCCTTTAATCACAATGATAATTGCTTTTATTGTTGCTTCCTTGGAACAGCTAATTTGTGGCCAGCATTACATTTTAAGGAAGGAACTAGATTGAAGTGCAGAGGTGCACAAAACCTGGCAGACAAATGCCACGGTTTTTTCCTGGTCTGTGAAAATCTTGCAAGTGTCATAATCATCAGATTTTTGGTCGGTTTGGTTTTGGTTTTTTTTAAAGTCTTGCTCACCTCAAAAGGTGGATACCATCTTGGGTACCTTCCCAGAAATGTGCAGCACTACAGGTCCTGTTAGCTCTGCTGTACTGCTCAGGATAGAGAGATCATTTTTTGAAGAGGGAAAAGGCTTTGAAATGCAAAAACATTGTCTTCCTTTGTGTGTTAAAATAACAAGATCTAGGCAGTGATAAGAGATTATTTTTGGGGAGCACTAACTCAGAAAGAGGTTTTGTTTGTTTTTAATAATAAGCAGGTTGGGAGTTTCTTTAAATCAAAGTCCTGAGTTCATAAATCTTAAAACTGGGAGGGAGTGCTTATCTTGCCTTTCTGCCTTCAGCATTTCATCCAGGAGTACCAGTGGGTAAGATAAAAAGATGACACAGACAACCATCTGGACACTATCAAATAGAATCTGTTCAGCTGTATGGCTGAGCTGACTAAGAGTACTCCTTAAAGTCACATTATCAAAGGCTAATTCAAGTGGCAATGGATTTTCTTGCCTTAAAATGTCTTAATTTATTGTTGTATGAGGCTTACAGCTGTGTTGTGTAGCTAAAAAAACTTGGGACGCCATTTTCCCTCTTTTTAAAAGAAGTTCTTGCATGCACCCAACTGAAATAGCAATGCAAAATCACATTTTTGTCCACTTTATTCCTCACTGATGTTTGTGGATACAAAGCAACTGTGTTAAGGGCTTTGCTGTTTTGTATGTGAGCCTTCAGTGGCAAAAGGGCAAATTGCAAAATTGCATTTGTAAAACTCTGAACACCAGATATTTCTGTGGTGAAAAAATGGGAGTTGGGGTAGGCATTTCTAAGTAGCATTGTAGAAGGGAGTAAATAAGTAGGAGGTTAACCAGTCATGTACTTTTGGATATCCATTTTAAGAAAATTGAATTAAACTACTACTATTTTTGCATTAAACTCTGCACATGGGTGGATTTTGTGTACTGAGGTAGGCGTTATCAGTTTGTATGAGGGTGTTAGGTCTCACATGTTGGATTGACAAAGAAGTCTTGGATGCAAAGCAGTCTCCATGGCTTGACCTGGAACAGAGCAGTAGTGTCCTGATGGTCTAATTTTTTGTTCCAGATGCCTCCTTGTCTGTCCTGCTGATGAGTTCAGAGGAGTCGTGTCAACAGTTGAAAAGCCACTCTAGGTTAGCAAAGGTAGATTTAATGCTGTTCAGGTAGTTTAAAAAAAGAAAAATCCAAGAATAGAATAGTTTGAGGAAATAAAATCAAACTGAATCGTGGCAAAATGGGTTCTGTATTTTTATGTGCTGTTGGAAAGCTGTGAGCTGCAAGGCAGAATCTGAGAGCACATTAAACTAAAAGGCCATGGCTTTATAGCTCTGAATGACTCCTTTGGTAGCACCAGTCACAGCCACAGTGTGCAGAGCCACACACAGATGTTTAGGGCTGCCTAGTTCAGCATAGTTCAGTGAGAAAGAGAGGAACAGGAAGAAGCAGGGGTGATGGCAGTAGTCTGTTGAGGAGGTCTCCAGTAGCAGAAGGCTGTGGAAAGCAGCCACTGTAAGGGCATGGGGACTGCAATTGCTCTTCCTCGTGATACTGCACCCCTTACATTCTGCCATACTGTCAGTTTCTGGAAGATCATAAGAAAATCATTGTATACTGTGCAATCCAAAAAAAGATAATTAGCAAGAATTGTGGTGTAAACAGTCATTAAAAATTCATTATAACATCTTTTTAACTGTAGTAAACATGTCTAGCAGTAGATTCTCTTATGACTTCGCTTGTTATATTTGTAGCCACATACTAATTGAACTTTTGAACCTGATTTTTAAGATGGTATCCTCCATATAATCATTCAGCCAGAAGGTTGAGGTTTCATTCCTTAATTCTCTGAGAAGAGGTCAGTGCTGGTGAGAATAGTGGATCAATGGCCATGAAAACCAGAGCTGCTGATACCTGGAGCAGCAGCAGTGTGTGAGATGTGAGTGTGTCAGTCCTGTGCAGAGGAGGTGCCTCTTGTCTGTTGGGCCCTACAGGAGACAGGCAGAAGCTCTGTGAAGCTTTGTCAGCTGTGCTTGGGCACTGTCACAACAAAGCTGCCATGTGCTTTTAGGGCTTGTTTGGAATGTTTAGCACCTGAAATATGCTCCTGCTTCTGTTCAGATAAAGCACATCAAATGTATTTATTAGCTACTTAATAGAATAATAGGTTCTGTTTCCAGTATTACTGTATTATTATATATCTGTCTTGATGGTATTTCCAACAAACCATATGACCTTGAGCAACTTAAGCTTTGCTTCTTATTTCTCTATTCATAAAGTGGAGAGATGATTGCTTGACTGCTTTGCTATTTTTAGTTCTGGTTGTTAAATAATAGATGTTTCCTCTGCTGAAGTATGACAAGTTTTAGGACCATTCTGCCAGTAGGTACAGGTTGCATTGCCATTGGCACAGCCTTTTTTACTTGGATTAGAGTATAGTTTTCTATAGATACTCAAAATGTGGAAAGAAATATTAGGAGCAGTCCATGCTCTCTAAAACAGTAGTCTTGCAAAAAGCTTGCAGAGTGTCCCTGGCCCTCAGCCCCCCTTCATCAGAACAGAAATAACCTGTAATTCTGCTTTCATTGTGGAAATTGGAAATAGTTCAGACTTGAATGACATTTGCACTGTATACATTACAGAAGTTGCAGCTCTTCTGATTGTTCATTAACATATTCTTCCTCTATCTTATTTAAAGTTTTGCCTGAGTAGGTATTTTCTTCTATAAACAATCCAGAAAAAACACATGCCCTGGAGTATTCCTGTGGCAATCCCTCTTGACAACTTCAGGATGAAACTTGACTAGTCAACATTGTTGACCCGACAGTAGATCAGCAGAGAGAACCAATCCACCAAGGTCAGAAAACAGGAAAGATATTCTGTAATTCTGGGGACTCGTGTTCAAATCTCTAGGTTCTCTGGTTCAAGCAGAAACATGAATAAACTCATGTTTCCTGTAACACAGATTAAATCCTTAACTACATTCTGTGTTGAACAGATCTTTGTCTCTCCTCCTGCTGCAAAAATTTGCGGTGTTTAGTCAGTGTCTCCCAGAATGGAACCTGATACCAAAACCTGCTATTTTCATTTAAAAACTACCCCAACCCAACAGCATTTTGGCCAACTTGGTTTATATCACAGCTGCTTATTTGTGTAATCAAAATGCCTGAAAAAGAAAGTTGCATCTGTTTCTGTGAGAATATTGTTCTGTGTCGGTCTTAGGCAGCAAAAAGACAGATCCATTTGGAGCAGAGCTCTGTGGCCACTGGTTTCTGGTTTAATTTGTTTGCTACTTATTTTGTGCATTTCTGTAGTGAACTGTCTAAATTTGGTAACCGTCAAAACAGAAATATCAGCGATTTCTGCTCCCTTACATGTTACTGAAAGTCTTTGCATAGCTGTGACTTGAGGTTTCTAATTCTTTGCCCATAGTTTTTCTGCCTCTTGATATGAGATTGCTCATATATTTTGAGTACTTGATAGATTTTTGGCTAAATTGAAGCCAAGTGGTGAAAATAAGTATGAATACTGCTCGCTCCCCATCTTCACTGCATCTTCCTTTGTTTTTTGTGGTTCTGGTTACAGAAGATAAAGGCAATGAGTGAAGAGCAAGAGTACCAGAGGCAATGCTTTGTGCTGGCTTTCCACCTCAGTCCTGCAAGCAGTTTACATGCTTATGCATGTCTCTAATGCAGCTTCAAGAAATATGATTTATAAATAGCCTTTGGAGAATTAGACAGTCTTCATCTGATTTGATAGAACCAGTCAATCAAGGTCAAGAAACTTCAAGCAGGATTTTTACTTAGATCCTTTTAAGTAGCAGAAAAGGATTCCCCAGACATTGTGCACACTGTATGGATTTTAGAACAACAGTAGCATAAGCTTTAACAGGCTGCACAAAGGGGAATTTGTCCAAGATGATGCCAGAATCACATTCTTCCTTTTGATGCTGTGACTCTCTTCAACTCTAATGACCTATTTTTTCCACACTATTGACCTATTTGAGGGGTGGGACTTTATAGTATATTTTGTGCTCCTGTTTATTTTTATTTCTTTCCATATGTATCCAAATTAGCACAAAGAGAAACAGAATGAAGGAATCTTTTTCCTCTTGATCAGTAGTTACTAGGGCAGCTGAAATATTCCTCTACTTTCCCAAATTCTGTGATGCTGATTGCATTAAAAAATTTGAAAGTTTTGATGCTTTGAACAATCACAGTAACAGTAATTGCAGTTATTAGTGAATTCATCAGACCTTTAGCACTGAGAACTTGTGGATGTCAGCTGAGACTGAAGACGAAAGAGACTGTACTTACTGAGACTGTAAACCAGGTTTTGAGAGTTTTAGAAATGTTTAGAGAAAACAGACTAAACAAAACAACATTTAATGAATCTTTAAACTAAACAAAGTGAAGTCTGTCCTGAATCTACTTGCACTGACTGTCACACTCCATCTCTTCGCTGCCTCTTCTTCAGTTTTAAGATGATTTTCTCTAAATAGATTCAGTCTCATCTAATAAGCTTAGGTTTATCTAATTACCACCCAGGTAGGATTTACCTCTGTGAACTGCCTGTGACTCCTGTTAACTCTCCTGCTCTGAGGAGGTCCTGCCTTCCCAGGGCTTCCCTGCAGCCACTGCTGGAAGCTGGAGGAGTTGTGCCTGGGAAAGTACATGGACAGGAGTGAGTTTGGGTGAAAAACAGTGGGATAACATCACTGTCCAGCTGCCTCTGCTGAGGATGTGAGGAAGCCCTAATCCTCAGCTGTAGGGATGCAATGTTGCTGTTGAGAGTCGCTGGCTCACTTGAATCCTTTGGGAAGGGTTCTGCTGACATAATCCTAGTCAAGTTTTTTTCTTTACCCACATGTTGTTGGGGTTTTTTGCTGTTTTGTTTTTCTTGAATTTGGGGGGTTGACAAGCAGGGCCTGTGTAGCAGAGTGGCTCAGACAGGGCCCTTCCACGCAGCCCCTTCATCCTGCTGTGTCATAGAAGTTGAAGCAACTGCAGTGGGCACTAAGTGTATTTTGATGAAAGAATTGATATTTCTTTTAAAACTTCACAGTTCATGTTGCACATTAGATTTGGAAGTGAGAGCTTGTCTTCCACTTTGGTGTCAGAATCATCAGGGTTTTTTTTGTTTTGCATGGGGTGCTTTTGTCTCATGGATTAGAGTTTACTGTGCAAGGTAATCCCACCCTAATGGGGTCTTTTGGTGTGCTGATTGGGCTTTTGCCATTTCAGACAAAAAGAGCTAAGTTCCTTGAACAAGGGGATGTCAAATAAAGAAGTACAAATTTTCTTGTAGTTGTTAAATTTCTGTCTCCTCAAAAATGGTTAATTTGCTGTAACTTCTTTGAAGAACATTGGTATTTTCAATAATTGCTTTGCTAAAGGAAAACCCACCAGTTCAAATGCTGTGATTCATGCAGGAAAGGAAGAACAGAGAATTTGACAAAATGCACCCATTATTAAGAAATACTTCTCTGGATATTTGGTGGTCTGAGCACCACTGCTGTGTAAGCTGCTGTAGAGCCACACAGAAGTCAGTGTCAGCAAATTTCAGGAGTTTGTCAGAGGAAAAAAAATCCAACCAAATGTTGTGGTTTGCTGCTTATAAAAGCAACAAATCCAGTGTCTGTTACCTGTGTGCTGCTGGAAGTGTTTCTCTTGGCTCTGAGAATGTCTCTCCATCGTTGGTGGCCCAGTTCTGTGGAGGGTTTAGCTGGCAGGGATTATCCAGCCCTTGAGCTCTCCCAGACCCTTCCCTGGACAGCGTGTCCTGCTGGTTCTTGCCTGAAGTCTGGGGGCTGGGAGGGGACCTGTGCATTGGGTGCCAAGTCCGTGGAGGGGAAGTCAGAGCTCACTTCTTTCTGGTACTGCTGTCAGTTTTGTGCCAGCTGAAGCGAGGTGGATCTGGGCATGACTGGGTTGGGTAGGGAGCCCCAGTTTGAGGTGAAGTTCAGGTTTTTAATTTCCTCACTCTCTGTTCTGCTCATTGCTGAAGTAAACAACCAGGCCTCACTGCCTGTTGATCCTTCTCTCTTCTTTTCTCTTCCTTTTGGAAAAGGTTACATTGGCAGTAAGACACCAGTAAAGAAAGAGAGAATTAACAGTAATCCAAAAGCTGCATTCTGACTTAAAAGGGGATCGATCCTGTGAGTCTCTGACTCCATACTGACGGTGCCCCACCTCGGGCAACTCCTGCAACATCTTCCCGAAGGAGAACCCCTCTGCTCCTGGTTGCATGGCTCTACCAGCACTGCTGCTGCTGAGCAGGCCTGAGCACGTTACCACAACTGATTTTCCTGGTATTTCTGAGTCCATGTAGCTGGTTTCAGGTGATCAAAACCTAGTTTGTGTGTAGCGATCGCTGTTTGCAAACACCAGGTAAAACTCCCTCTCCTGTCTGATCCTCAGCTGGAGGAGTCTGGCATCACTGAGATTCGTGTAACTAAATGACTTGTCTGCAGTTACAAGTTCATAAACTGATTTGCAAAGGAAAAAAATACCATATGTACCTGGATAGGTTTTAAAATGTCTTCACTGAAGTCTGTGACACTTAACTATGAACATGTATAGAGGATGGGAGGATCAGGTCTGACATCCTGTATTGTTCCAGCATAGCTGTTTGTGCTGCTGGATGCTCAGAGGTGATTCATGTGTGCTTGGAGAAGACAAAGTTTTCATGTTTCATGTCTGATTGCAGAGGTGATCTGCTGTTGACATGTTTCCAGATTCTGCTTTTGTTGCATGTGAATTTTGTAATTGTAACAAGTGCGTTTAAAAGAGGAAATCATGTTTCTAGTCCCACAGTACTCAGTCACACTCTTTCTGAATATTTACTTCTCTTAAGTAAATAATTTCTTGTTTAAAATTGTATTATTTAGGAATACATTGTCAGATGACAGTTTTTAGCTGTTTAGCTCAACTCTTATTGTTTACTTTTTCTCCCCACCCTTTTTTTTTTTCGCAACCCAAAACTCCTTTGTTATCTAGCAAGAAGTTGAGAAGTTTACAGACCTAGAGAAACTCTACCTCTACCTTCAGCTGCCTTCGGGTCCCAACAATGGAGACAAAAGGTATGTGTGTGACTGTAAATGTGAGCAGCTAGTGCTGAAAACTGACTTTACTTCCTGTGGCACTTAGCTGCTGAGGAATCATTCACATGATGTCGCTGGTAGCAAAAGCAGCCTTTATTAAACATTAAGGACTCTTCTTTTCCTGAAGATTAGTTGGGGGTTTTTTAAACGTTAAAATCCTTATTGCATGAATAGCTTGTAAATACAAATCTCCTAAAATGCACGAGTCATCAGAGAAAGTGTTTCACAGCCCGAGTGTAATCGTTCCTTTGCTATTTATGTGTGAAGTGATAAAATAGCAACACAAATGTGATGGTGGGTGAAAGAAAAAAACTAATGGTATTTCTGGTAACATTTGTTTGACTAAAGGAAGGTCTAGAAAACCAACCTGCAGATCACAGCATCACAGAATTAGCATATGTTCCCAGTAGGATGGTTCTAGGCAGGCAAGTGCCTATAGGAAGCCCTCAGCATATCTGCTGGGAAAGCTGGATGTTTCCGAAGGGCAGCTGGCAAACTAAGTGGGCAAAAGCTTAGAGGTGGTCAGGAAGGAACAATGAATTCAAGAGGGGAAGTAGAACCCTTACATGCCACTGTGTACTTACAGCTGTGTGTCAAGCTCCAGTCAAGAACTGGAGCATGGAGTCTCTTTCTTAAATCATGGATGAAAGGGGATAACTGCTGCCCATGGCTCAAGGAATAGCTCAGTGTGTGAGGTGTGCTGGCCCTTGTTGTCTCCGGTGTGTGTCCACCTGTGTAGGCAGACAGTTATCAAGTCTTGTAACTGAGGAGGAACTGTAGAACCTTCATGAGCACTGCTTCTTCTTTCCCCAGTGATCAGATCTCCATGTCATCCAGCCGTGCCCAGCAGATGCACGCCTTCTCGTGGATACGGAACACCCTGGAAGAGCACCCTGAGACATCCCTTCCCAAGCAGGAGGTTTATGATGAATACAAGTGAGTGCTCCCGGACTGGATCCATACATATGGCATTAGCAAGTGTAGAGTGTTGTGTGGCACTGACCCTGCAGGTCCCCCACTGGTGTACACGGCCAGGGCCTGATGTTCCACGCTGCTGTGCCTGAGAACACACGAGCTGCAGTGGGGCAAACTGTGTTCACCACTTCTGCCACTGGAGATAAGGCTGTGGTGTTTAAATTGTGCATTGTATGTACTGAAGGAAAGGTATAAGTCTTTCTTAGCAAGTAAATATCTGCATAAATACTGGTTTTGTTTTGTGGGCAGAGCAGCACAGGTAAAAAGGATCAGTTACTATCTTACAATACATGTTGGTCTGCCTGTGTTTGCACACATACACGAGGGCCTTAACAAGGATGAGGAGCTGAACTGTTCCCTCTGGAAATGCAGCTATTTTGCACATACGATCTTGCCCATCACACCTTTCTTTCCAGAATAATGCATAAATATTGGACCTTCCTGCAGCAAACCTGATTTCTGCAGAGGCACAATATATCTGAATATGTATGAAACCAGTAACCAAGGCCACTGTGAGTGTGTTGTCAAGTCTCAAAGCTACCATGTAATGAGAAAGCGATTAGAAGCAAGGGAGAGGGAGCTGTCTGATGAAAGTTGGATTTGAATTCATTTACAGAACATACCCCATGGGGGAGGGGGAAAAATAATCATCCTCAGCCCAGTTGCCTGAAGATGAATAACAGATTTATGATCTAGTATGAATATTTCCATAATCTGAACGATTACAGTAATTTGCAGTGAGCTGAGTCCCTTCACCTCCTGAGTGCCTACAGGACTCACCCCATAGTAATTGTTATTGCAGGGCTGCCTTCTGCAAATACCTCCTTTTAATTAACTCTCTCTGCTCAAGTGTTTTTACCCTGATTGAGCTGAAGCATGATGGCATTCGCTTGCCTGGGGTTGATAAACATGCACACACCTATTTCTGAGATCTTGCCATGGACTGGAGCGGTGACGCAGCCGGGAAGTGCAGCCAATGGCACCGATGTGCCGGGATGGCCAATCCCGGAGCAGCAGCCGCTCGCGCAGACACGGCAACAGCGGCAGCTGCTGTGCGGGAGAGAGAGATGGGAGCGTTATTCTTAAATATATTTCTTATTAAATAATTTATGGCCTGCTTCAGCAACAAATCTGCTTGGCTTCCATGCTGTGCCAAGCTGCAGATGCCCGGAAAAATCATCATCTACAGATTGTGGAGTGTGAAATTTGGATGGCTTTGTATGTAGCTGCATCAAGTATTTGTGTATTGTATTTTTTTTTTCCCCCCTAACAAAATAAGGGTGGTAAGCAAATACTCAGGAAAATATCAAATGTTTGGAATCTGTTCTCCTTTGAAAGCTTCTGTTCTGTTTTTAAAACATTCAGTTCCTTTGAATATTTTCATGAGCTATTCTTGCACACCAGAGGAAAAGTAGTCTTGGAGTGGGATGTGGGGAACAGGCATATAAATACATGAGAGTTAGTTCTAAGATAAGTCATTTCTCTTTACCTAAGGTTGTTAAGACCTCTCAAAACTTATTCTATTATATTAACAGGTTACAATTTCTCTCTTCTATGTGCAGAGACGGATGTTGCATGAGCTCACAGTGAGCAAGCTTATGCACTCTGTGTGCATAAATCAAAAGTGCAAGGCTTCAGAAGATGCTGCATCATACCGGCATCTCCAGTCCTGCTGTAAATTTTGGTCAAAATAAATCTTGCATAACTACTGGCCTTCTGCATCACCTTTCAGGGTTTTTTTTCTGTGAAGAGGGAGAGTCAGAAGCTTGCACTCCATGCAAGTCCACTGTTGGCAGATGTTGAGTGTTTTCAGCTCCTCCATGTCTCAGTAGCCTGTTCTCACTAAGCATATTCGACACAGTGACTCCTCTTTCTGCTTTGTTACTTCAGTTTAATTGTGAATTCATGTCTCTAACTGGATAAAAGTGAATGGATTCATCTTTCTTTTGAAAGGGATAAAATAAATTAAAAATACATCATTAATATAAGGCAGTACCATTTAGGAAGGCTGAGAGCTTGCAGCTGAATTTCAGAAAGGAGGTAGATGAGAGCTGGTTCACCTCTTGTTGGTGCTGTGCTGCCACTTGCACTGACAGAAGGATACAGTGAGCTGCAAGAAGCTGTGTTTCTGTTGGGCACACACAGTTCTTCTGCCAACCTCCTCTGGGAGGGAGGAATACAGGCTGGAAAGTATGGGAGCTCGAGGGGAGCTGCCTAACATGTTATCTAGCCTGCAGCGAAGGGACACTGCTTCCCATCAGATCCTTTCTGTTTTCCTGTAAGTCAATTTTACCTGGATATCTTGTCCCTATTGGTAAGCACCCTTCTGGACGCAGTCAGGTGTGGATTTAGCTTTGGAGTTTAGAGATTTAGGATTTCAAGTCCATGTGCAGTCCTTCAGTATTTATGCAGGCAAAATCCCTATTTGCCCATAAAACGATTTGCTGAGCCTTCAGTAAACACTTGAGTCCTCTTATCTTTCTTCTGCTGCTGTGACGCAAGGGAAGAAAGTCATTCATATTTAAGTTTAGTGCCCTGAAGATTCACTTGATACGCTTAATATGGATTAGGAGGTCTTGGAGTCATCCCATATCTCTCTCCTTTAGTCTGTAAATCATTAATCCTTGCCTTACTGGCTGCTGGGCCACTTGATGCCACCTGATGCATAGATTATGTACAGTAAGTGTTAGCAATATTAACCAACAAGTTAAAGGAATATTCAGAAGCTAACACAGAAGAGGGCAGTAGGTATAGGAATACTGCATCTGTTAAGCACCTAAAGGACTCAAGGTACATACTAATATTGTTTGATAGTGCTTATCCAGTGCTTTTATATAAAATTCCCTGATAGGAACAGGATGGGCCCTCTTGTGTTGCAAAGTCTAGTCCTAGGTCATAAGCAACTACCTATATATTCCTTTGATAACCAATCAAACTTCAGCTAAAGCAGTTGTTCCCACCTCTACCACCACTCTTGGGAGTCTGACCTGCAATTTCATTTCTCTTTTGGTTTTCAGACATCTGGTTTCCATCCTAGCTGATTATTAGGACTCATTTCTGTGAGAGCATTGTTTGGTTTCTTTTGGAGACCAGTTGTTCTGGTTAGAATGGATAAACCAAGAACTTTGTTTTGTTTCATTCTGTAGATTCTTTATCACTTGCTGTTCATGATGGTTTTTTCTGCCCAGGAAGCTGTAAGCTGGGCTGCATAGCCTGACCATCTTCATTAGCTTCGGGTTAATTTTTTTTTTTGGTGGTTTAATTCAGGTGCACTTCTAGTGTTTTTTTTTAGGTTTGGAGTACATTCAATTAAAAGATTACAAAAATTGCAAAAAAAAAAAAAAGAAAAAAGCCTTTTCTAGTTATCATGTGGGGGAGCTCTGTACAAAGGAACAAAGACCGCGTGTCCATTGTCGTTGCTGTCTCTGCCCTCCCCCTTCAAACAGCGAGACAGCTCCTGGGCTCAGCGATGTGCCAAGAGTGCAAGGAGCAGAGAGAAGAGCTCCAGGGGAGAGACTCCTGGTTTGTGTTGTCAAGTCAATGAGAGACCACAGATGGACGTGGAGGGTTCTCAGCCAAGCCAGGAGGGGGAGGGGCCATGTGGGATGATCTGTCTGAAAACTGAAATTCCAGGATAATACTGATAGCTCAGACATCACAAGCTTGCAGGAGCTGCCAGTATGGATACGAGGGGACTGTGTAACTGTTTTTGCTGCTAGCAAGTGATTGTCTTACACCAGATGTGCTAGACTTGAGGAGCAGATAATTTTATTCCTATTTTATTTATTTATTTTCTGCAAGGGAGGGAGTAATTTTAACTTTGAAGTTGATAGATTGGTAGATCCCTAATCCTGTTGTTTTGCTGGGTTGTTTTTTGGGTTGTTGTTTTTTTTTTTTTTTCCATTTTGCTGACATTGTTGAGTTTCAGTCAAAGATTCTGCTGACTGTGGCGGAGAAATTCAGAGAGCCCTCCTTTAGATGCTAGTTGAGACTTAAAGTCTTGTAATCAGCATCAGTGAGCAACAAAGACCCACCTTTTAGGAATTTTCAGAGTAGAGTTTAAATCCACTGAGGCCTGACAAGATGCAAGGGACAAAAAGCGCACAGAGATCTATTTATTACGCATAAAGCAATGTCTGATTTCCTAAGAGGGTACAGTGAGGCGGGAGAAGAACTCCTTTGTAATAACTTCAAAGGGACATACCAGAATCCAGCTTCTGTGACTGACATATGTTGAAATGAAATGTGTTGGTATATAAACTGGATATGAAGCTTCTTGATGTCCCATATAGAAACTAGATTGATGCCTGACTTTGTTGTAGGCAGCGTCTCGTGGTTTGGACAGAGTGACCCTGGTCAGTGGGGTGGCTGTGTGCACACAGGCTCTGCTGGGGGTGTCAGAACCAAAGACCATAAATGTTCCTGTTTATCATCATCAAAATCATTACATCTGTGGTGGTGCTTTTCAAGTGGAGGATACCAACATACAGCCAGGGTAAAAACAGCAGATATTTGCTCTGTAATAACTAGGATTCTTACAGAAAGTGAATGCAGTGGAAATGTCTCAAGAAATACATACAGCTTTCTATAGAGGTACAGCTTGCAGAGAAGACATTTTGACTGGGATGCAGATTGTTACTAGGTGATGCTGGGGATGAAGCATCTGTTTCAGATTGCTGCTTTTTCTTTGTCTGCCTGACCTTCCAGAGGTTTGTTTGCGTGTATGTACCTGATTAGAGTAGCAGGCAACTATGGGGGTATGAAGTCATTGTTTTTCTGCTCTCCTGCTGATACCCACCGTGGATCATGTGCAGTCACCTCTTCTTTTTAGAGGCAGGTGGTTTCTGTGTATTGCTGGTAGGACTTCTCATGGGAAAGGAGGTCATTGCTATCTGGTGCTGGCTCTGTGGCTGTCAGGAATCTGGCTGGGAAGGCTTTAATGGGGTGGTTTAGGCCAGAGCACATCGACGTCTGTGCCACAGCGCAGGGCGCTCCTGCTTTGTGCAGCCTCCAGCCCTTGCTGTGCAGGTAAATCTTCCAGGGCAGTTCATGGTTTCCTCTTTTGCTTTATATGTTTGTGATTTTCCAGAACATTCACCTTTTGCAACAAAATCAACAAGTTTTGTTCTCTCCCTCAAGGACATATTTTTTAGATGTCTCAGATGTCAAAACAAAATTCCTTCTACTATTTTTGAGAACTGAAGACAGATAAGTGACAATTTTACTAGAATAAGTAAACTTGGCAAAATAATTACCTTTTGTTTCTTTATTTGCCTGTATCATCAGGTTATGTTCTGAGTCACATGATCTTCATTGGCAGCAGCAGTTGGGATCTGTTAGCAATGTAAGGACTGTTATATAGGGTTGTCTGTAATCATTCTCATAGTTCAGTAGTGGTACAGAGGTAAGAGGACTAGATTCTCAGTACATGCTTGTGTTACATCTATAAAGGTGAAGGTGGTTCCCTGGGAAAGTGTGTTTTAAATGTAGTTCTCTTAAGGTCTAATTAATTGAGGTTGTATGGGCAGAATCTTTCTCTGGACACTGATATATCTGCAATTGCACTTGATTACTGCTTTTGAAATATTCTTGCAGGACTTCAGGCTTTATTTCACTCAAGCTATGGTTTTTGCTAGAACAGCATCTCTGTTTTTATTATGTCCTAAAATAAGTGAATTGAAACATATGCTTCAAACTAAGTAGTGGAGTAAATCTTAACTGTGCTCTAGATAATGCCAGTGCTTGTTATGTCTTCACATGACTTGTCTTTGAACTCAGTAGAGAACACGGCAAAAACTATGGTATTAATAGCTCTGTTTATACATTTTTAATGCATTCAATTCGTTGTGGATAGCTTCATTAATGTTAAATGTGATTCTAAATATGGACGGGTAAGTGTTTTCTTTTGAAAACCTTTGATGGAGTCTAGCATGTAGGCTGGCCCCTTATATTAACTTTGATTCCATTCACGCTTTCCTTCTCTTTGTTGCAGGAGCTATTGTGACAATCTTGGCTACCACCCATTAAGCGCTGCTGACTTTGGAAAGATCATGAAAAATGTCTTTCCAAACATGAAGGCCCGTCGTCTAGGCACAAGAGGCAAATCAAAATATCCTTTGCTAGAACGCTTCTCAGGAACTTGTTCTGCACTTGCCTGGGGAACATCTGTCGTTATGGCTTAACCACCAGCTAAATGTGGAAGTAATGTTAAATAAAAAATGCAGACACTTTTCCAACGTCCTTTAAAAATTATTAATTGTGGCAGTGTTATGTTGCAAGATATAACTTTGAAAACAAGTACTTAAATTTAGGTTCTGACGCTCAGTTGTCACAGCAGCGAGGAATCAAAAGAAGTTTTATAATTTAGTGCAAAGAAAGATGTTGGAATAAAGGAACCAGAACTGTTACTGATTTTCAAAGCAGTTTTTTCATCAGCACCAATTTTGTCTTTTCCAAGTTGAGAATTACGCCTTCCCTTGAGAGTCCTTAGAAGCCCTCTTGCAGTAATGTAATACCTGCAGCATTCCCCAGGGTCGGCTCTTGCTGGGTCCTGACGTGCTGGGCAGGCAAAGCCACTGCAGTAAAGCGGGGAGGGAGAGCATGGAAAGACTAAAAGGCATGGAGGTGCTTGTAGGTTCTAATAAAAGCCACTCAAAAGAACTAACAGTGATGATAGGGATGTGCTGCAATACTGCCCTTTGCCAGCTCTCACTTGAAGCATGTGCTTATAGAGAGAATTAAATGCTAGTGGGCAACCCAGGGTTACTTGTCTTCTATAGAGGAAGAAAACCTTCCATGTTGTAGTAAATGGAGAAGATGTGTGTCAGTTAAACTGTTTCCTAAAATACAGTGTTGGATTATCAAGCAATAATCATACTCCATCCAGGTTAATGCAAGCAAATGCAAACTCCATGGTCTCGAAAAGAGAAATACAAACATATTTACAGAATGTGAAAAAATAGTGATTCTGAAAAGGATTTTTGTGTCACAGAGAAGAGACACTGTATGTGAACTCCCAGAGTAATTCTGTGGAGAGTTAGAAAAAGGCTGATTTGATATTTAGACCTATAAACAAGTGAGTACATGGAATGGAGGGAGTGTATTTTTTGTGTACTGATTTGATGGGATCAGTCTGGGTCTTTGTGTTCATATTTTTTACAGAAGAAGAATTATCATGGGGAGAGAGTACCTCAAACTTGGTGTGAAATCTTAGGAAGACATGCCCTCATCAGGCACTTTATCTTGTCGTGGGGAACTTCATGTGGAAGTCCCTTAGGAGAAGGAAATAAAGTAGATCCTAAATTTGGGATTGCATATTTTGATAGTGATGAACTTTTGGAAATTCATTCTCCCATCTTGTTTTAGGAAGAGAGCTTAGTCCAAAGTTATGTTAACGATTTGAATATTGAGTAGCTAATTGAAACTGCTTGGCCTGGTTTAGCTGCTGTTCTGTGTGATCAGATGAAATTCATCATACCCAGCACCTCTGCGCAGGTGGAGAAGCCCAAGGACCTGCCCAAAACACAGCCATTGTCAGGCTTTTGATTCTGGCTGTGAGACCATGTTAGTGACAGTAATTCTTAGTTCTGTGTTGAGTTTGCTTATAAAGCTTATGAGAGTTATCAGAGGAATTACTGCCCTTCCCTCCCGTACCCCAATTATCAAGGACACGATTTGAACCTTAATTGTTGTTCACATATTGCTACAGTGGACTGAGGAAGAAGGCTTTTGTGCATATGCCAACACTGCCCAACCTTGACTTTCATAAAACTGGAGATGGGGTATGATACATATTTGCTTCTTTATATATATATATATATATTTATTTCTGAAAATTAACCTTTAGTACACTGTTTTTCTGTCTGAAGTTCTCAAAACAAAGTGAAGAGCTGTGTAGGTTTTAAGATTTTTCTTTATGGTCCTTATTTTCTGAAGCATTGTTTGCTATTTTGTCTGTAAAGTTCATAATGAATTACAGTGCAATTAAACTAATTTAGGAGGTGAAGCAGACTTCCACAGTGTTGCCATCCATAAGATACATATTTTTAACTCTGATGCTGTTTCGGTTTTACTGGGGGGTTTTTGTTTTTGTAAAGTCAGTGCTAGGGAAGAGATATCCCAGTGAAAGAAGCAGATCCTGGGTAGTAGTGACTGCCGAGTTGGCAAGACTCTGGATGCAGGGAGCATCAACTGTTGGTGGTCCATATTCTGTCTGCAATTTTCCTCCAGAGATGTCAGCTCCATCTAATGTCTTTGGAAACAACCAGTAGATTTAACACTGAGACGTTTAATTTTTTATTACGTTGATGTGATCTCATTCTCACAACTTCATGAAAAACCGTGAACATACTTAACTTTTTGTGTGATTCTGATAATTGTTTGCTCTGTTTTTGTTTTTGTGCCTCAATGACCCTTAATAATCAAAGTAACCTTTCCTCCTTTGTTTGTTTGTTTTAGTTGGATGGAGCGGAGCCATCTGGGCAGCTGCAAAGTGCTGATGAGGAAGTCATCTCTGCGGCCTGCCGGCTTGTTTGTGAATGGGCCCAGAAAGTGCTGAGCCAGCCTTTTGATACAGTCTTGGAACTGGCTCGTTTCCTTGTAAAAAGTCACTATATCGGTACCAAGTCCATGGCAGCTTTAACAGTAATGGCAGGGGCACCAGCAGGTAATGAGATAATGCTGAATTGTTGAGATGGAGGATCTTTTTATTGACAGTAGAAACATCTTGGTTTGAGGAGGGACTTCTCTTCAGGGCAAACTTTAAACATGACTCTGAGCATTGAGCATGAAGTTATTATGTGATTTTGGTCACTTGCTGAAAATTACTCTTCTTGCTGGTATTCTGGGTAAAGATGTGAAAATCAGCAGCGGTCTCAGGTTTAGTCTGTGATTTTCCCATTCCTCCCATGAGGAACCTGGTTTTTTAAAGCACTTCAGGGCGTGTGAGTACTTGCTGAATTTATGTACTTGGCTAGATCAGGAGTCTGGTGGTGCTACAGTGCTGGTTTGTAGGCAGACTGCTGGTGTAGCTGTGTTTCTGTCTGATACCTTGCCCTAACTTGGAAACAATTGTCTGTCTTAAGTTTCTGTCAAGAGCAGATTTTTTTGTGTGGTTCATTTCCTTCTGCATGCTCAGAATGAGTCACCTAATCATGTGAAGTGTGTTTTGGTGGCTGTGGATGAAGTAAATTACAAAAATGAAGGATGGGGAGGGAAATGCATGTGGTTCAACATGGCCCCAGACTTGCCTCTGGGAAGTACTGTCAAGCAAAATGTGTTCAGATCAAGTGAAATCTCTGGACTTGAGACAGATGAATGGAAAATGGTGGTCAGGGCTGTAAGCTGGGATGATCCCCTTCTGGATCATGTTCTTTTTCCTTCCAGCTCTCTTTCCTTTATTGCAACTTGGACCTGATGGGTGTCAGTGGCAGGTTTTGCTGCCTGTGTGCTCCTTTTTGACCTGTTGTTGCTTGGCTTTGTTGGTTTGTTTGCTGTGCTGCCAGAAGGGACACAGGTGTGTGCACAGCTCTTCAAATCCTGTAGCTTCTGCCCTCACTTCCTTCCAGACAAGATGGTTTCCTTCAAAGAAAAGGGCGGTTCCTTCCAAGCATGGCTCTGTGGCTTGGATAGTCATTTCAGGAGAGGTTCTTTCTAGAATGGCAAATATTTCCATTGCTCTAGCAAAGGTGCTACAGCATCACTGTGCATTAACTGAGGGGAAAACAAACTTTTACCCTCAAAGAAAAACTTGAGGGGTTTTTCCGTATCAGTGTTACTTGCCTTCAGTATTCAGCCCACACAGAAGAATTGTGTTCCAGTAATTGCTGTATATTTGAGCATTTCACTGCTCTGTGAGGAACAAATTGTGGAAGTGGGGACCAGTTGTGGCAGTCAAGCTCTCATGGTGCATGCAGAGTGCTGCTGAGATGGTGGGCTCCCAGACCACAGTTCCCAAGCATGTGCTGAGCATCTGAAACCAAATACTTGGGATTAGCATTAGTAAAATTAGTAAAGTAGTAAAATGGTGCTGATTAACTTATAATTAGGAGTTATTTTAAAACTGTGTAGCCTCAAGGTGTAAATGAAACGATGTTAAAGAATTTTTAGAGGGGCAGTTCAGCAAGGTTATTTGGTCATTGAAAGAGCATGCTATTCCTCCTGACTGTTAATAAACAAATAATTATAATGTGATTTTGTAAGAGAAACTAGTACTAGCTGCACTTGTTTTCTCCCTGGAAGCACCACTTGCTTGCTTGTGATCAGCAAAGTAATTTATCTGGAAAAAAAATGTTCTCCCATTCTGATTTCCATAGTTTTTTCAACCTTCCCTTCTTCTCTTTTTTCCTTTTTTCCCTGGACACTTCTCTTCTTGCCCTTCTTTCACTATTCTCCCTGAGCACACAAAAGTTTTGATCCATTCTGATATTAGATGCATTGTATTTAATGCCTTGGCCATTAGATAGTATCATCTGCTCAGAGCTGCTCCTCTGTGACTTTCTGGAAACATTTTTCATTTAAAGCTGCCTTAGACACAGGTAACAAAACAAAAACCACGGCAGATAATGGATTTTAAAGATTCATCTGAAATGTACCCACCGCCCTCTGCTGCCAGTTTAGTGAAGTGCACTGGGTTGAGATTTTGCTGACACGCAAGTTGCCATTTGGGATTATGAGAAACAAGAGGCCAGTGCACAGTATTTTAGCAGCTAATGCCCAGCTTGTCTAACAGACTTTGCCACAAATGTGGAAGTAAACTGAAACACTGAATAGACTTGAGCACAAAGTGGGTGGGAACACCTCCTCCAGGAGGTGTTCCCAGAAAGGTTGTGGAGGTGCCTGCCATGTATTCTGTGTTGTTAAATACAGAAGTGACACCACAGCAGGCAGGGTATGTTTGATTATAATTCATTCTTCTTCTTTTCTATTTAGGAATAAAAGGGATCCCCCAGCCCTCAGCTTTTATACCTACTGCTGAAAGTAATTCCTTTCAACCACAAGTGAAAACTCTGCCGTCTCCTGTTGATGCCAAGCAGCAGCTGCAGCGTAAGATCCAGAAGAAGCAGCAGGAACAGAAACTGCAGTCTCCTTTGCCAGGAGAGTCTCCAGCAAAGAAAACTGAAGGCGCCACAACCAACGGTGTGACCAGTGTATCTAATGGAAGTCCTGCCATTCTGTCTCCTCCACCTATTGGCATTGTTGTGGCAGCTGTCCCCAGCCCCATTCCGGTAATGCTCTCCAGCAATTCTCTAGAGAAACCACCTGATGAAAAGGTTGTACCTTGACAGTAACTAAGCAGTGGTGTCAGAGGGATAGAAGAACAGTTTCTGTTCAAATCATTGGGTCTCTTGATGCTTTTGTGTCCTGGCTGTGTTATACACATGAGTCACAGGATTGATATGGAGGCAGCAGAATTCTGATCACATAGCAAAGGCCAAGTTCATCTTTGAAGTCATTGTGACAGGAGGATTTAAGCTAACCTTGAGATGAAGTTTAACCAGATGAGAGAGCTGACACCAGTTGTGTGAGTCACTGAGGTCTTAATATGGACTCTGAATTGCCTTTCATTGGCCCACTGCATTTATTGACAGCTACAATTTTATTTTCAAGTGAACGTCTGTAGTACGGAACATTTTTGTCTTTCGGCCGTACAGAACTGGGCTGGGCAGTGGGGAAGGTTGGTTGTTTTTAAGATATTCACTGTGCTGTTGGTTTCCATAGGTGAGCCAGTTTTTTTGCCTGATAGTTTGTGTTTAATTCACTTTTGAAACCTTAACAATGAGCAGTGTTTTGAACACATCCTTTCCATTTTAGCCTTTGTATGTCTGGTTTTTTGTCCTATATGGTGAAGGATTGTATGGGAATGACCATTGCATTAGCAGAAGAGCAGACTAGTGTGTAGACCGGTGCCCTGTGCCTTAAAAATAGAGGTTGCATGTCTACCAATCCTTAGGCAGACAAGTAGAAATTGTCTTGTATATAGTAGAAGAGCTTGTTTTGTTTCAAACTGACATTCACTGACTTTGGTATATTAATCTGTGTGGTCCTTCACTTTTGAAATGCTTGGGGCCAGGGTGGTCTGTGAACTCTGGGGACTTTTTGCTTCGATGCCACACCTTTTCTTTTTCTGTCTGTGCAGGTGCCAAGGACCAGGCAGTTGGTGACATCTCCGAGTCCTATGGGGTCGTCTGATAGCAAAGTCCTGCCGATCAACGTCCAGGTGGTCACTCAGCACATGCAATCAGTCAAGCAGCCACCAAAGACTCCCCAGAACGTTCCCGCCAGCCCCGTCGGGGACCGCTCTGCCCGGCATCGCTACCCGCAGATCCTCCCGAAGCCAGCAAACACCAGTGCTCTCACCATCCGCTCTCCCACCACGGTGCTCTTCACCAGTAGCCCAATCAAGACTGTTGTGCCAGCTCCACACGTGAATTCCTTAAACGTGGTGAAAATGACAGCAATATCTCTTGCCCCGAGCAGCAGCAGTGTGCCCGTCAAACAGACGCCTTCAGTCAGCAGTAGTGCAGGAGCAGCGGAAGAAGGGAGGACTGGCCCTCAGATCAAAAATGGGTCTGTGGTTTCACTTCAGTCTCCAGGATCCAAGCCTAGTACTGTCGTAGCTGCGCCTGCCGTCAAGATCAAAATGGAACCAGAAGCATTGCTGGATGAGAACTCAGTACAGGGCCAAGAGAGTTCTGATGTGTCTAAATCCATAAAGGCAACTCCTGACTTGCCTCCTGCACAGCTAATAAATTTTGAGGTTGCAGCCTTGAAGGCTTCAACTGACGATGTCATGGAGGCAAAACCAGGTAAGGGCTGTGATCAGGGAGCTGAAGAAGCAGGGACCAAATATAAAACACAGTCGAATGAGATCACACCAGTCTCTTCAGCAGGCAATAATGAAAGCACTCTTAAGCTCACAGTTGCCAGTCAAAACTTGTCCAGCACCAGCATCAGTTCACCCCCTTCTGGTGAGTCTATGATTAAAGATAAAACATGCACTAAAAGTCCAAGAAAGAGACAGCCTTCCACACTTCAGGATTCCCAGGTACCACCTGTAAAGAAACCACTAGTGGAGCAGTTTTCAGCTGGTAATGCTGTGGAGAGTCAAAAAGCAAACAGTGTTAAGAAGGCTCTGAAGGTTGGATCGTTAGCTAACAGTGACAGTACAGCAACACTTGCTGCAGTCCCCAGCACGGTACCCGTGACGGTACCTGTACCTTCTGCAGCTGCAGCAAACTTAGCAACAGACCTTGCTTTGAGCACCAATTTAAATACCAGTGATCCTACTTTAGAACAGCAGCTTGCATCAGCATCATCTCCAGATATAAAAGTAAAATTGGAAGGAAACTTGTTTATCATAGAAAATGATTCAAAATCTGATGGCAGCTTTAACCCAAATATGTGGCACCATATCACCAAAACCTCTGACTTTGCATCTGTGAATTGTGATCAGCAGCAAGATATCAGTGTTATGACTATGGCTGGGCACTCTGGCTCTAGTGACTTGCAGGAATCTGCGTGGGAGTCAGTGCACTGCGATGGGATACAGCAGGATGTGTACAGCCAGCAGCTACAGAGCCAGATCCAGGACTCCTTGAATCAAATACAAGCACAGTCTTCAAATCAGTTACCTCTGCAGTCTGAGCTGAAAGAGTTTGAGCATACAGTCCCTCAATCAAATGAAAACTTGTTTTCATTTGATGATGACCTTACCCAGGACAGCATTGTGGAGGAGCTGGTGCTCATGGAGGAGCAGATGTCCATGAATAATTCCCATCCTTATGGTGGTTGTCTAGGAATGGCAATTCAGAGTCAGACTGCAGCTCAAGGAGCTCCGGTGTCATCTCACCCAAGCAGCACGCACTTTTACNAAATGATTGCTGGATCTCAGAACATGTCGAGAGAGAGCCCTTGTTCAAGGCTGGCTCAGACGACTCCCGTGGACAGTGCTCTAGGGAGCAGCCGGCACACACCCATAGGCACCCCACACTCAAACTGCAGCAGCAGTGTCCCTCCCAGTCCTGTGGAATGCCGAAACCCTTTTGCATTTACTCCCATCAGCTCCAGCATGGCTTACCATGATGCCAGCATTATATCAAGCAGCCCTGTGAAGCCAATGCAGCGGCCTATGGCGACCCATCCCGACAAAACCAAGCTGGAGTGGATGAACAATGGCTACAGTGGTGTGAGCAATTCCTCAGTTGCAAACCACGGCATCCTCACGAGCTACCAGGAGCTGGTGGAAGATCGCTTCAGGAAACCTCACGCCTTCGCCGTCCCCGGCCAGTCCTACCAGTCCCAGCCGCGCCACCACGACACTCACTTCGGCCGCGTGACTCCGGTGTCACCTGTGCAGCACCAGGCAGCCCCTGTCAGCAGCGCCACTAAGCAGGAGGGCTTTGCTGTGCCTGCTCCTTTGGACAACAAAGGAACTGGTTCCTCTCTCAACAACAGCCTGAGGTGCCGGAGTGTGAGCCCTGCTGTCCATCGCCAGCGCAACCTCAGTGGAAGCACTGTTTACCCTGTGTCAAATATACCACGCTCTAATATGACACCCTTTGGAAGTCCAGTAACTCCTGAAGTTCACAATGTATTTGCTAATATCCATGCAGACGCCAGTGCCAATAACATAGCACAGAGAAGCCAGTCAGTCCCCTTGACTGTGATGATGCAAACCGCCTTCCCGTCTCTTCAGAAACAAACAAACACTAAAAAAATAACAAATGTGTTGTTAAATAAACTTGATTCTGATAGTGATGATGCAGTGAGAGGTTTGGGAATGAACAACATGCCCTCAAATTACACAGCCAGGATGAATCTCACTCAGATTTTGGAGACATCCGCCGCTTTTCCTAGTGCCAACCCACAAAGTATGATCAATTCCAGCACTTCAGTTTATGAATTCCAAACACCAAATTACCTCACAAAAAACAGCAGCACCGATCAGATCAGTTTTTCTTCTGGAGATAACCAAGCACAATCAGACATCGGAGAGCAGCAATTAGATTTTAGCAGCACTGTAAAAGACCTTTTAGGGGAGGACAGTCTGCCAACAAACCAGCAGCTGGTGAATCAGGTGGCATCAGATCTCAATAACGTTGCATCTGTCTTTCCCAGCGACATCAGGTTGTCTTCCGAGCTCTCAGGCAGCATTAACGATCTGAACACTTTAGACACAAATCTACTGTTTGATCCAGGTCGTCAGCAGGGACAAGACGATGATGCTACACTGGAGGAATTAAAAAATGACCCCTTGTTTCAACAAATCTGCAATGAATCCATTAACTCAATGACTCCATCAGGTTTTGAGTGGATGGAGAGTAAGGATCATCCTGCTGTTGAAATGTTGGGTTAATCTTGTTTTATAATATGTATGTAGCACACTGTATCTAAAAGACAGACGTATTGTATTTGTCTTAATGGAAGTGCCTCCCGCAGCAGAAACACTTGCTATGTATTATGGCATTTTTAAAAAAAGTTTGCTGTACCTGTTGCTCATTCTTCAGCAAGGAAAAGGCAGTCTGACCAATTTTAAACAAATCTCTGAAGGTGAGGGGCTATCAAAGAGCCAGTATTAAAATTTGAACTTTAGTGTTTCCCATTCAACATTTCTTGTTTTAGCAAATAGAGAAGTGGTTAATGTCCAGCCAGTGATGACAGCTATGGTTGATGCTCTGGGAGGGTTTTAAGTTGAGCTCTTTAGTAGGCTTTCCATACCTTGTACTGGTTGTTACTTAGTAGATGATCCTTACTGACCTTTGTTGTTCAGGTTTGAAATGCAGGGTGCCTGCAGGTAGGTAGGGGTGGGGAGTGGGAACAAGTGGACCAGGTGCAGATGCCTCATCATTGTGTAGCAGTCTGGAGCACTACTCAGTGGTGAACTGTGGGAAATCTCTGTAGCACTGGTGCCATTGGCATCTCTAGTAAAACACAGAGATGGGAAAAGCTAACAGGGATGATCAAGGAAAAAGAAAGATGCACTAAATTTTTTTATTTAAGAGAAATAAATCTATGTAGTTATTTTATCCATTAATATTCATTACATACTTGATATTTTAGTTCTTACGTCAGTGTTTTTATATTAGGTAAAATTCATGCGAAAAGATTTTAAGCACTGAGATTTAATCTAGGCATAACACCCTATTTTAAAGTGATGGGTACTGTTTATCAATGCTAGAGAAGGAACATATTTTTCCTATTTTTTTTTTTTTTAATTAAGAGCTGCTGGAGCTCATTAAAATATTGTTTTTAAAGATTTTCACGTTTGCTCTTTCCTCACCTAGTGGAGGGCGTAGGAAGATGTTATTTTCTTTGTATTTCAGTCGGTTGAGCCTTTCTGTTCTTCTTGCTCACTCTCTATCTCTCAAACAAAAGATTATTAAAATATTAGAAAATGTGGTTGATCTAAAAATATTTCATACAGAGCCATAATACTGCCAGGCACTTTACAGATACACAGTAAGACGTGATTTTTCTTTTGGTAAAACTTCTTTAAAAAGTACTTACTGTTTTAGAAGCCTGAACTCCATTTTCAAAAGTGATTTGACAGGGTTGGTGAATCTAATTTTTTTTTCTTTTTTTTAAGTCCTTAGCTGCCCCTCTGGAAAAAGAATTAGACTTCTGCCTCACTAGTTCAATTGAACCAAAAAAGACCTTTTATTTTATCAGCATGGCATGTATCTCTCTAATGATCAAAAGAGAGAGGTACTTAACCAGTCATTCTACCATCATGGCCTTGATGCTAGAAAGAGGACTTGCAGAGGCAGGTTTTTACAAGAGAAGTGGTGCACTGAGTATGCCACAATACCATCCCTTGAGCAGAAAACCGAGCGGGAAAAATTTTCCTCATTTGCGTTACTTTGAATGAGTGATCATGAATTTGTGAAGGGGAGGTTCAGTAACATCCCCCCCATAAATTTCCCTAAGGGAATGATGTTCATATTTTTCATGTGATTAGTGTTTTTCTTCAAATATCTTGGTGGTCTTCTGTTTCTTCAGCCTTTGCAAATGACTTGAGATCCCAGTACTGGTCATTTTTTTTGGCGGTGCTGATTCAACTTGTGCTGCTGCATTGGCACTGGAGGTGCTCTTGCCCTTGCCCCAGTTCATCACCAGTCTGTGGCCTCTTCTGCAGGGACAAATAGTTGTGCCAAGCTATAGCACCTTATGGGGGCCTGATTTCACTGTGTTTGCATCAGAAGTTTTACCACTTCATTGGAAACAAACTTGGAGAGTTCCGGTCCCTCCTGGAAGTGAGGGGATGTGTGATAGTGTGGGTTGCTTTAAGATCAAGTGACTCTTTTAAGTTTAGTTAAAAAAATGGGGAGGAGACTAAAAGCTGCATTGTAGCCTTCTGCTTGTTATCCTGCTAGGTGTCTGTCATTAAGACTTGAACCATTTTTCTTGTAGACTGAAGTTGCTGAAGGCAGGGCTTGAGTCCTGGACCTGCCCATGGCCTTTTGTCACAGATGTGCTGAACATCCTCTCGCCCTGGTTGAGAGGATGGGTCCGAGAGACACTCAGCACCTTTTTGTTTCTGTTTCCTGACCCTGTGTGAAGTGCCAGCACTACTGTGAATAGGTGAAACTCTGATGGAGCGGGGAGGGTCCCTTCCAGCTCAGCAGATTCTCTGATTCCGTGACTGAGCCCAGCGCTGTGGGGAGAAGCTGCACAGGTGCTGCTCAGCCGTGTGCTCAGCCCCACCTCGGGTCACTAACACTGAGGCTGAGGTGGGCCTGGGGGAAGTAGGGTTTTGCCCAACTACTAGTTTTTTACGAAGATTTCTCAGAAAAGCAAGAGTAGATTTAAATCTGATGTGTTCTAAATTATGCAGCCATCACCAAAGGTTTATAAAAGTGCGTTTAAAATTATTTTTAAATACGAGTGTTACATTGGGCCTAACGTGACTTAATTAGCAGAAATACTCTATAATCAGTGGGTTTAAAGCAAAAATATGTTTAGTTTAAAAAGTATTAAATTCTATAAGAGTTGTTTCAAGTAAAATCCAAGGCACAGGCACAGCTTTGTACATTGGTATGTATCATTCTGGAGATGTTTGTGTGTTGGTGTTATAATTAATGTTAGGTCCCTGTACTTAGTGCTAGTTAGTTCTTTATGATACATTGAGACAGAGCACTACTGCACACCAAAGTATGCAATACCCAAAGGAAAATTCTGTGATTCTAACAAATGGAAGCCTGTCTTTGTCAGATACTCCAAAACTAAGAATTTGAGACAGTTCTGACCCCTTGTTTACATTATTGGCTTCCTACTAACATGAGAAATAAATTATTTTGATAGCAGTTTTTGCTAAAGTATACGAACTAGTGAATTTGTACCCTGTGTACAGTATTGCAGCAAACACTTTAAATTTGGTTGCTTGGTTAGTCCAGCAAACTTTCTGGGTTCATATATTGCACTAATATTCTGTTGAACCTGTGGCAGGCACATTCCTTAGGATAAATGCAACAAATACGGCCCACAGATTAAAAAAAAAGGCAAAACAAAAAAAAAAATCTTTTTAATGTGTTTCATTATTAAAAGGCAAAATGTCATTGAAAGTGACAGGTGAAATTGTCTTATGTAGCAATGTGCATTGATCTCAATGAGATATTTCTATTTTTGATTCTCTTACATGAGAATATTGCAGCAGGAAAAATTAAGTTTAGTTTGCTTCACCATGTTAATACATGATCACAAAACGTGCATGAGTGTTAATGACTTAATCTTGTACAGTACTAGATATATTCCTGTAACCACTTTTATTTTTTTTATTCTTTTGCTGTATTGAAGCTGGTTCAGTGTTAACCAGGTGAGCATAGTTATTCACAAGTTATTTACTTTTTTATGTTAACTAATTCAGCTTAGTTATTGTTGAATATGTTCCTTTCTTGGATTATTTTTTATTGTTCTGGTGTTGAAAAACATTTTTGCATCATTTTATCATGATAAGAATTCATGAAGTAAATAATTTGCAAATAATTGCAATAAGCACTGACTTCCGAACTGAAAAGAAGGAAAGCGTTTCTTGTGCAGTGCATCTGAGGTTCATATAATAGTCTTGTACTATACTGTGCTTTATTTACTGCACCGTAAGGAAAGAAAAACCCCTGTTCCACATTTTCATTTAGTGCAGGAAATCCAGTTTCTTCCCTCTTCCCCAGTGTTTTGTTGTCTGTTGTACTGCTGAAACTACAGTAGTTGAATATTGCAGTAGCATTTCAGTTATTTTTTTTATTGAAAGTGCTCAAAAATTGTTTTTTAAATGTTTTCAAAAACAATAAAAACATTTTATATTAAAATTATTTCTGGAGTTTTTTCTTTACATGGAAAATGTGCTTTAAGGCTGACCTAAAATACATAACTTTGTGTGATGACAGATGAGAGCTGCCCAGTTAAACCAACTTCCTGCCATTGCTGAGCCAAGTCACACACTTAAAGCTAAACCTGAAGGTGAATCTTCCTCGCTGGGGTGCCTTGGTCAGTCTGTCTTAGAGTCCAGGTGTTGGTTTCATGCCTGGGTGGTGGCTCCCCGTTGCTGGTGTTGCCTGGTTTTGCTTTCCCATACTAGTGAGGCATTCTTAAAATACAGTGTTAGAGTGTGGCATGGTTTGCTGACATGAAGGGGAAAATCTACGTGTTGATTTGTGGAGTCCTTTGTTTGGATTGTAAAATCGTATGTGAACCCAGCACTGTCGCCAGCACAGCCTGTGTGGATGGAATTTTCCAGTGATGGAAAAGCATACTTCACAGAATCTGAGCACCTTTATTACTGCTGTTATAACAAACCAGCACGTCTTAGCACACAGGTAACATTACCTGATGAAATTGCAAATTGTTCAGTCTCTTTTGCTCTTTCTACTCACCTTGGTAAAAAAGGAGACAAGGATGAAATATAAGCTAAGCAAGGCCAGATCAATTAAATCAGAGATGAACTGAGGACATGGAAAAATTTGTTTAGAATGCATTTAGTACTAAAAAGACAGCAGTTTCATGCAGATTATAGTGTGTAAATACCCCAAATAAAAGACCACCTTGATACAATGCAGAATACATAACCAAGTGATTATAGTTCGTGATAGCTCACAACATTCCTGCTATGTGCTTTGGATACGTAGGAGATATCCTATGAGTGATGTAAATACTCAGATGCGTTGGAACATTTGCATACCTATTGTCGTGCCTCCTCCTGAGTCTGTTCTTCCTGGGCCTGCCTACCCATTTCTATATCTGGTAATACCTCAGCTCTGGAAATCATTAAAAAGGTCCATATTTGTCCCTGTGGCTTATCTTTTCTCTGCTGGGAGTTTCCTTTTAAATCACCTGCTTTTCTATGGATTATGGCAAGTTATGTATCATTGGACATTTGCCTATCCACACTACCTATTTAGGTGATGCCTGTTAGAATAAAATGTTCAGTGGATCTCAAGCTGCTGGTTCAGATGATGTTAGCAGTGTGCTACTAATCCAAAGCACATGCTGTTGTATATGGGAGGTCCTGGTCAGAGGTGCTAGTTCTTGTACCAATGGCATAACTAAAATCTGCTCTGACAAGGATTACTAACATTTGCTAACAGTAAAACAGCTGTCTCTGCAAAAGCAAGACAGTGCTCACTGATAAGGAATTGCTAGAGACCTGTTATGCTGCACACAACTTTAGAATTATTTTAGTGCTTTAGGAATTATCTGATGTTACCTTTTTTATCAATAACATTTACAAAAGGTAGCTGTATAATAACAGGAGGATATGTGCATTTCCCTTTGTTTGGCAGAGGTAATAATCTAATCACTAGTAAGTATCCTTTTGCAGCCCTACATCCTTGACAGTCATCCTCTTTATTAGGAGTGCTTTCTTATGGGATTACTTTCTATGCCAGCCAGACCTGAAGATGTGTGGACGCTTCTTGGATGGTGTGCTATTAAATGTACTTTGGCCTTATCAGTAATTAATTCCCAGTGACAACACTTTCAAGATCACTGGAAGCCAATCAATGCACCAAAGCTAACACATTGGAAATCTGTGTGCTCAAAAGTATTTGAATACTAAAAAACCCTCAGAAGTAATTCAAAGCAACTAATAACAACAGCTATTTACTATTTTCAGTTTCCTAATGAAATAAGAGAGAAATACTATAAGAAGGATCATCTTGTGTGAAAGTGAGATGTGGAAAGATGAGAGTGCATGAGTGATACTTCAAGTCAGAACAGTAGCTTCTACTGGTCTTACTCATATTTTAGGCACTGGCAAAAAGCAAGTAGCACATACAACTTCATACACATATGGAGAATGATAATCTCAAGGTATTTAAAGAAGAAAAGCCCAATTGTGTCATCGCGGGAAAGATCTTACTTCTGTAACATTGTGATGGGTTGAGCTGTTAGCAAAAATATCCACAATTATCGTGTTAACCATGGGATCACTGGTGGATAATTAATCTGAGAACAGCATGACAGCGGTTGACTGGAGCTCAGCACCTCCGGGTTTCTGTTCTGGCAGCTCTCCTCCCCCTCAAGCTGAAAATAGGGAGAGAAAGATGACATCTGAGTGGTGGTGATTCAGACAAGTGTTTACCACTTCATTCAAATGCATATGAACAAAATGAGTGTGACTTTCCACCTCCACTTCAGTTGCTCTTCTTACTATACAAGTTTGCTCATCAAGACAGAGATATTTCCAAAAGAAATTGCTTGTAAACTGTTATACCAGTCACAGAAATTAGCAAAAAACCATTTTTTGTATCTTCCCCTTCTCACAGCTTTTCTTTGTGAGAGCTGGAAATCTCCTCAGCGTTCTTGGGAGACAGGGACTAGGGAGCTGGCCCAGGGCAGGTGATAATGCCTTGGGAACACAGACCCTCGCTTGGAGAGCAGTGTTAAATTTGGCCTGCAGTTTGTCCTGAAAACAAGCTACCTGAGTAGAGAATTTCTGATGCACATCTGGTCTGTCCCTGGGTGGTGGTCACACCTCGCTGTCATCCTGCAGGGACAGGTAGAGCTGCAGTGTTTGAGGCAGCTGGAGGCAGTGGCTTGGCTGCAGGCAATGCACAAAGCACACATATCCAAACAGAAGACACGTTGCTTTTAAGGGAAAGAAGAAAAGTTGGGGAAAACAGAAGCTGTGACCTTGGAGAACTGAGAATGAAAAGGAGCAGGAAGGGGCTGGTGAAAACCCGAGTGTGAGCTAACCCAGCCCAATTGCAATGCAATGCAGAGACAGCCACCTGGCTCGGGTGGCTTTTGCCAGACTGAAGTTTTTGCTTCCAAAAGTTAAGCCTTCATCTTTATCTCAGTTTTGCATCTTGTTATCATGGTGTTTGAAATCTAGTACTAAGCACAGGATCTAGCATTTGGACATAACAGTAGAGCCACAAAGAGTGTTGAGTCTTGGGCTCTGAACTATTAGTCTCATTAGTGAGTCATTATCATGATAGTAGAGAAATTGAGATTACTGGGCTACCAATAGGTGTTTACTTCTCTTAGTCATAGCAATGACTCACTAGAAATACAAATTTTTTCCATTAATTCAGCATTGTATGCAGTTTTCCATTTACCTGTCACTGTGACATTGTGAAGGCTTCACAACATTTTCTATTGTATGACTCAGTAGAACAAAAGACAATAGGACAAAAATCTGTTTCTGCCATTTGCATCCATTTTTTTGTTTAATTGCAGTTAAAATGACTTGTGATTCCTCTGGTTTAAAGGAAGGCCAGTGAAGATAATGTATCCAATTTGATTTAAAATCCTCTGTAGCAAAAGTGTATCCTATATTTAATAACATAAACCATCCTTTGATGTCATTTGGTGGCCTAGCTTTTGTCACTTAACCATGACTATAGTTAATATATATTGCAAAACTAAAAATTATTGTTATAACCCTTTGGAATTCTGAAACAGATCTCCATAATTTCCTCCTTTCAGAACAAATATGGCTTTGGGGTTTTTTCAAGGTATTATGGTATATGGATTCTCTTTGGCCTAAAAAGCATCTGTGATAAAGACACAACCCAAATACTGGAAATGTGTATAAAATTCAAGCCACAAGTTGGGTCTAACAGGATGAATGCCAAAAGCTAAGAGATGGAAAATATTTTTAAAGTGTGTAAACTTTTGATCTTACATGAGACTGAAGGTTAATTTAGAAGAAAAGAGAAGTCAAGTTTCTTTTTTACCAGATGAGAACTCTCTACTGGGATGGAATAATGAGATAAAATATTAATATGTTTTTGATGGTCTGGATGTACAAAGTGTTCCATTGCACTCAGATGATCCAAATGCAGGTTATTTTCTGCAACTAGAAATCAATTGTTTGCTTTCAGAAGAGCTGTTTTCCACTAGTAGTTCGTAATGGCATAAAACCATAAAATATTAAATGGTGGAGATATATATCTAACATAAGAATGGAATGTTTGTTAACAAATGGGTTGTGGTTTATGTTCCCCTGTATTTAAGTAAAAGAATACTTTAATTTAAAATTATTCTATTTTGAGTGAATTGCTAGATATCTTGCTGGAATACTGAAGATAACTATTGATCCCACTGAAAATGCACATAGACTTTACCTTACTACATGGATGCCTCTGGGTAACAAACCCAGAAACACAAATTCTGTCTTTCAGACCTGTTCATAGCAGGTCATGTATTTATGGATTTGGGCATTGACGGTGTTGTAACTCCTGTTCTGGACAATCAGTGGTCTTTCCACACAAAAAATGAGTCAGTGCTGTGTTACACTCTGCTACTTAAAAACCGTAACATGACAAATTGATTATGTCAGTGTCCTGTTGTATATTTCAAAAGGACATTATTTTAAATTTCAAAGTTATTGAAATGGCACATTAGTTGGAATTTAATGAGTTTTGATGTCTCACAAAAAGGCACAATAGGTAATGTTCTAATAAAATATTCACACACGAAACCTTTGTTAAACCAGACTTTAGGATGCTTCTTCTTAAAGACTCTACTGTAGAGCAAAGACCGAGCAGAGGCTAATGACAACAATGTGTAAGAAGAGATTTATAGGGAGAAATAAAACAGTATCTTTTATTTGACTAACCAATACAATCCTGAAAAAAAAACTAACAAAAACCCTCAACCATGAGCTTTTGGGGCTTTGATGCTTTCTCTCTGATGTGGTTTCTACACTGTAGCAGTGTATGAGAGACAGCACTGTAAACCCAGGTATTTGTGCTTGACAGCCACAAACCCACATGCTTTTTCTAGCAAGCTGTAAGAACAATTTACTAATCATTGTTATTCTCAGTCCCAGAAACAAGTGGACCTAGAAATCATGGCTGCTGTAACTTTGGCAGATTTTCCTTGCTTGTCTGTCATCCAGGAACTTAAATTTGGACAAGCCTCTAAACTTATGCTGGAAGAGTGTTATAGGCAAGGCTAAGTGAAAGGAATTGAAATGTTGGGTTGCCAGAGGGTCAATCCAGAAACAGAAGAGGGTTGTTTTTTTTGAAACAACCCAGAAGTTGATCTGGGTTTTTTTGATCTTATAACGGACATTGTTTCCCCATGTAAATCTACCTGTTCATATGAAGACACTTNAGAAGAGGGTTGTTTTTTTTGAAATAACCCAGAAGTTGATCTGGTTTTTTTTGATCTTATACCTGTTCATATGAAGACACTAGCACAAATGTGACTTTGTCTATTTGTCAGACACTCATCTGATTTTTCATAGGTAATACCCGACATTGGTTTTGAGACATGCACAAACTGATGTTGCTGTTGAGATTGCCTTTCTTTGGAGCACCCAGTTCACCTGTGGGAGGAGAGCAGGAGTGTGCATGGTAACGGGCACAGGCTTGTCTGAGCCCTGCTGAGGAGGTGTTACCTGGGTGCTTAACTATCTGCCAGGGTCACAGTCCAAAGGGCTGAGCCTGGGTCTTTGTTTGTTTTAGAAAGGTAAGAGTTTCTCATCAGATGATGACAGAAGTAGGTCACCCAGATCGTGAGGATCCAGGTTGGATGAGCTGAAAGATGATGAAAGACACTGGTGCCCTGCCAGTACAGGTGCTGCTACATTTGTTCATTGTTAGTGACATGTGATCTTCCACATGTCATCCTAAGATGAAGGTATGTTCTCTGCACTTCCAGACTGTGCAGTGCCTGGAGGAGTTTGGCTCAGGCTTGTAGAAAGGCTTGTGGCTACAGAGCTAAGATTAAACCACCCTACTTTATTAATAAATTCTTTTAGCACAGCTTTTGCTGTTAGCCTCTGCTTGCTGGAAGGGCTGGTGGGCAGGAGGGACTCCTGAGGGATTGATTCACAGGCAGCTGTTGAAGGCAGCATGAATTCAAGCCATTTACAAAACCATCATGGAAGCAAGTCCTTCCAAGGGAGTGTGGGTGATAGCAGGGAAGTGGCACTGAATGGTGATTTAGAAATGACATCAAGTACTCAGAGGAATGCTGTCCTGCTCCCCAAAATGTTGTCCTGCTCCCTTTGTAAGGTGCTGCTATACCACTTGTGAGCTTGAAGGGGATGTGGGGGAGTGAGTAGATTTTTCTCTTCAGAAAAGTTTTGACAGCTTTGTTTCTTTGATTTCGGACAAGGCTTTTACAGTTTATCTTTTGATTTCAGACAAGGCTTTTACAGTTTATCTTTTTCTGCCCTCTGGCATTCTCCCTGCTTGGGTGTTGGGTCAGGTCAGGTCCTCACATAGCCGGCACTTCCTTCATCCTCCCAGCACCCTGAAGGCACCACTGCCTCGTCCTGACAGGCGAGGCCCTTTCTGTGCATTGACAAGGATTTTTTTCCTCTTAGTTTTGCCCAAATCTTAAAAATTCCAGCTTCCCTGGGTGCGAGGGGTTTAGGGAAGAGCTCCACAGCTTAGGCCCGGCTCTCAGAGATGCAAAAACAGCCTTAAGTCTTAAGCTGTGGCAGGGGAGGACATTAGGAAGAATTTCTTCATAGACAAGGGTGATTAGATGTTGGAATGGGGTAATATGGAGGTATTTAAGACTGGACCTGGCACTCGGTGCCATGGTCTAGTTGACATGGTGATGTTCGGTCGCAGGTTGGACTCGATGATCTCAGGGGTCTTTCCCAATCTAATTGACACTGTGAATCTGTGAGAAAAGATCTCGACAATATAAACCAGTGGGAGCAACGTCAGACCGCCTATGCTATTCCCCCAGGACCAGGCGGAGGGCAGGGCGAAGCTCAGCGCTGTTCCCGCGGTGCCCTGAGGGGCGGTGGGGCCGAGGGCGGGGCGGGAGGCGGAGCCCGCGCCCCCTCCTCGGGCTGCTCGCGCCGCGCGTGTCTCCAGGCGGGGTGGGGGGCGGGAGCCAATCGGGAAGCGCCGCCGCCTAACGGATGGGCGGTGCCGCGGTCCACTGCGCCAATCAGACGAGGCGGAGGGGAGGAGGCAGAATGGGGCGGGGCGGTGCTGGGGCCGGGGCGGGGCCGGGGGCGGGGCCCGGGTAAACACGGCGGCGGGCGGCGCGGCCATGGCGGCGTCTCCCGCGGAGGTGCTGGGGCTGCCGGCCGACGAGGTGCGTGAGGCCCCGGCCGCCCCCCTCGCTCCCTGCTTCCATCTCCGCGGAGCGTGGGCGAGCGGGCGGGCGGTGTCTTCTCCGCGGGGTCGGGCTGGACGGGTGGGTCTCCCCTCGGGGCGGAGGTTTCATGCGGGCCCGCTGCGGCGCGGGGCGGGGGAGCGGGTGAGGTGGTGATGGAGGTCCCGGCGGGGCCGGAGCTCCGGGGCCGGTTCCCCTCCGCCCCGGCGGCGGGAGCGCGGTGAGCTGGCGGTTACCGTGTCGCCTAGCACCGGCATTCCCAGCTCCTCCCGGTGGGAGCTGTGGAGCCTCCCCCGTGGACGGAGGGATCCGCGTGTGCTCCGAACTTCCGCGTGACGGGGCGAAGCGGGATTTCGTGTCCCCCCCGGTACCGAAGAATCGAGGCTTTGTGGCAGGTGGTGTCACAGGAGCGGTGCGTACATTGTACAAAAGGTAGCTGGGTGCCCGAGCGATGGGACTCATCCCGGCATTGCCGTGAGCGGCAGTGGGAAATCCTGGCTGCTGTTCAGTGTTTTTGGCAACAAAGCCGTGGGTGACTGGAAGTGGCTCCTGCGGCGGCCTCTGTCCTGAGGTCATAGGTCCTGAGCATGTGGATCTTTATTAGGCGGCTGGGACTGATGTACCTGTTACTGGGTGTAACTTGTAGACAGGTGAGGTGGAATTTGCATCGTAACTGTGGCTTGTGCCTAGGGCAAGATGTTATGGAATAGTTAACTTTATCTAGAAGAAAGAAACACACTTTTGTAACTGCAGTGCAGGAAGGCTAAAAGCTGTATCTGCCTGAAAGGTGTTTGGTGACCTGTGTGAAATGTCAGTAATACTGTCTTTGAGCCAACAGGATATTTTACCAAGGCTGTCTTTGATCAGCTCTTTTTTGTATTCAGGCAGTGATTATCTCTGTGTCGATGCACACTTGTTGCCTTAACAGGAATTCAGTTTTTTAAAGCTCTGAAATGTTATTCCTTGTCTGTTAGCATGGCTCTCCTTCTCAAGTTGTGCTTTACTTCTGGAGAATTAACTAAAAAGCTCTTAAATGATTTTTTTTTCATCCTAATATTTGAATTACATGGGGTTTCTAATAGAAAATAAGCATTGAATACTTAAAGGGTTGCATAACACTTCCTATTGCAAGATCCTGTTTTCAGTTGCTAGTAACTTTTTGAGACTATTTAGTTGGTCTAAAACATTCCATGCCTTAGGCTCTCTATTTTAACTTTATTAAGCTTTGTTCAGTTTAGCTGCTTCTTAGCCTCCCTTGCTATGGGGAAAATATTTTGAAATCTACTGAAAATGGAGCAATTCTGGTATTCCCTCTATCCTTTTGAACATGAATATGTTCCTTTGGAACAGCTGGGGAAAGGGAGAGGAAGTTTGAGCATGTAACAAATCTGTCAGATCCAACTTTTTCTGTAATTCAAAAGCTTAGCCAAACTTTTTCAAGTTACAAATGTGAAAAAATGCAGGTTTTTTATGATCAGAGACATTAATATTCAGTGGTACTGACTGATTCACATGTAAAGGACTTGCTTAGTTTTCTTTATCATTTTGATGTGAGATTCTGCATGCACAGGTGACAAAACAAATGATCTTAGGGTTATAGGAGAATTGCTATGCCAGCTGCTTTTGCCTTAGGATACTAGAATGGAAAACAGAGTTCGCCCTCCCTGGATGGTCTTTCTCTGTCTTCCAAGAGTTTAAATCTGGAAGATTGTGTTGGTTGTGATTCTGTATTTGCACAGTCAGAAGCCCAAGTCATACTGAAAGCATCATCAAGGAGTTCTCTGTCCCCTCTCCTTATTTTGCAGGCTTGCTATAGTTTATGTCTGCACACACAGAGCTGCTCTGGGGCTGTTCTCCAAGATGGATTTACTTGGGGTATGAATTAAAATTGTCTGGTTAAAAACCAAAAACAATGTTATCTGCAGAACCATTTTACTTGTTGCAGCTTTTGGGTATGATTGTGTGCTAAGTATAATCATTATAAATAAATGGTCAATAAGGAAGGCGGGTGAGGAAAAGTTGGTGTAATTGTTGAGACAGTTGAATGCAATATTAGAGTGTGGATTCCCCCACCACCATGAGATTTAGGCATTTATGACAGATTTCTTGATTAATGGTGTATTAATCACTTGGACTTAATAAAGGATTGCTAATACGATGTTTTTGACACAAAGAAAAAGAAGCTGGGATAAAAATAGAACATGTAATGGAGGTTGTTTTATATGCAGTGGAGTATTGTATGTGCTGTATGTAGGTATCTGAGTGGCAGTGCCTGAATCAAGCAGATGTATTTCATTTTGGAAAGCTTTAGATATATTTTTATATTCCTTTAGGACCTACTACTGGAGTAGGTTGTTTATGGTTATTTAGCTTTTAGCTGGTGAACTGAACGTCTGGGATATATGGTTTGTCTTCTCTACTTCTGCGCACCTTACCCCCCAGCCCTTCTCATGATGCTGTCTTGGAGGTGGTGCTGATGACAGAAATCTTTCAAACATTACTTCAGACACTGGCACAGTGCTAGTCTTCCTCTGGCTTGCTTCTGACGAAAACAGTAATTTTGTTTGGCTTGTTTGTGCCTGACCTTGAGGCAGCCCAGTGCTTCTGTTCTGTTCAAACCCCACGGTGTCCCCAGCGCCTCTGCACGAGGTGTCTGTTCCGTGTGACTGTTCTTGTACAGACACTCAAGCTGAGAATGATAAACATGCACGACTCTGGGCTTCAGAAATGCTCTCCAGTTTTTCTAGGCTGTGAAGGACTTCACCATTGCAAGGCATGTTCTGGAATCCAGTGTATCTTGATTAGTGAAGCCACTTGTAGAAATAGTGATGCTTGCTGGCTTGCAGTCTTGAGAGGTTTTCTGGGTTTGTTTTGGGTTTGGTTGGTGTGTGGTTGGGTTTTTTTGAACAGCAATATAATTTGTGTAGATCTGGTGGTTTCCAGAAGCTGTTTAACGTACCTGGGTTTGCTTTGTGTTGTTTTTTTTAAAGCCTTTCTTTCCCGAACTAACAAACACTAAGTGGGAGTGTTATGGATATTGGGTTGCACATGCTGAAAAATTGCTTGGTGGTTGGTTGGGGTTTGTTTGTTTTGTTGCTTTTTGTTGTTGTTTTTTTTAGTTCTGTTGACAAATGGGTAACTTCATTAGTGGACTTTTGTCTTCTTGAATCTTTTCCTTAATTTGCAATCAACTGCAGCTGTTAAATACAGTCTGTAGTAACAGCCAGCATTTCTTGAACAATTAGACTTTCTTATTTATGGGCACAAAACTGTAGAGGGGAGAGAGTGCTCACTGGGTTGTGAAGCAGTGGTCAGGACAGCAAAGTCTCCTTCCCGTTTTCCATCTCCTGATAAACTGAATTGATGGTGTTGAAAAAGATTTATTATCATTTAGATGTACCCTAACATATATGTCTACCTCACTTGTAAGGTCTGATTACTGCAGGAATTACTTTTCTCCAGCTAAGACTTCCCATTCTGTGGGAAATGCTTTCTTTCAAATGAGAACTATATGCAGACATGATAGGAAGCTGAAGAAAGCCTTAATATATAGTTCTTGATACTGCCTGAATCTTAAAACGTGATGCTGCTGCACTGTTTTATCGTTGTAATAAGCTTTGATGCTTTTTTCTTTACTTTAGTGGTACTTGATTCTTGACCTATCTAACTGGAACAAAAGAATAACAGGATGTTATTGCCTAGAGGAACTGTTTACAACCAAGTGTTCTCTGTTAGAGTACTCAGTCATTTTTATATTGGTTTCCTCAAAAAAAGCTCTCTAGTAGTCCAGGAGATGCTACCATTTCATGTTTTGTATTAGATTAACCATTCTTCTCTTAGTGTTTCCTTACATCCTTTGTGAATCATTTCAGTACACTGAAAAACTGAAGCCAAAACTAGAACCAAATATTTAAATAAGAAAGCCAAGAAAATTAATTTCACAATACTAATCAAATCTGTACTCTGAATAATCCTTCTGCTAAATAAAAGCTTTCTCTTTTATTAGCAACAATTGCTTTAATTTATCTGACTTTTGTGTGTGTCTTACACATGTTAAGCCAATCTTTCAGCTGCTGACTGAGATGTGTCAAGAATCATTGTTCAACCTCAGAAAATGGATTGCAAGTTGCTGAAAACTCCTGTAAAGGTGTTTGGACTTGAAGTGACTACAGTAACATCAGAGAGTGCCTTTATAGGCACCAAGTTAGATCGTAGTATGTTATGTGTTTTGTACTACTGCTTAAAGTGAAGGGGAAGAGTTGGAAGTGCAGTATGTTCATAGTTGAATTATTGGATACTGCAGATATGAATTCCTGGCAAAGGTAAATGTCTCCTGCTGATGTAAAGCTGTAGCATTGCAATGCACAATATGAAAAACTTGGGGCTTTTTCTTGCCCTCCCCTGACTCAGGTGTTGGCATTAGCTGAAACTTGTAAGATGACAAATCACAGATCTTTGTTGTAATCTTGTTGTGAATCAACATTTAGTTTGTTTAGGAAATATTTTGTCACTTGCATCAGTTCCAGGCCGCACATACATGTGTCTGTACCTGCCTGTGCACCCTCCCAGACCAGAGCCTGCCTTTGGGGGTGCAGAGGAGGATCACACTTGATTGTCCAGTGTCTTGTGCTGTGGTCATCAACATGTCACCATTTCTTAATTTGTGCCTTCTTTCTCACCCTTTCTTCCTGCTTATGCCTTTTCTTCTGTCTTCTGCTCTGTCTTGGACGTCTGTCACTAAAGCAGGAGTTATTCTCAGTTGTCATTAGTGTTATTTTCCTACCATGTGAGTTTGGAAGGAATGGGGGTAAGAATGGACAGTGGTAATAGTTGTCCTTTGTAATTATTGACTGCAAGCAGCTGTAGCCCAGGCAAGATCTAAGTTGTGAGCAAGTTTTAAACTCCTTAGAAGCTTGAAATTTCTTTCCAAGCGCAGTTTTCTTGCCCAAAATGAACAGGTCAAGAACTTCTCACCTTAATATATATTCATTAAATATAGGTAGAGTCATTGTGACTTTTGTGGAAATCAAACACTATCCACTTCTGGAAGTGCCACTTTATTAGTTTGACACTTGCTTTGGTGTTCTGAGAACACATTTTAAACTATTTTAATAGAAGGATTTCTGTTTTGTGATCAGTTCAAAGAATCACAAGCTGGCAAGCTTTGCCTCTAAAGCTCTAAGTTGTTGATTGTCTACATATTGGCTCAGAAACCTATTTCATCTTGTTACATGGTATTTGTTAGTAAATAAATTATTAGAGATCATGAAAATGGCATGTTTTAGCAGTTCCAGCTATTTTGACCAGTTAATCTTCAATGTGTACTGTTAGAATATACTAACATGACTAACAATAGAATAACGATAAAACCTGGAAGTTGATTAGAAGATAACTGTCTTGCTGACTCAGCTCTGTAAAGGATGTTTTGTCTGCCTTAATTAGACCAAGAACTTTTGGCTAGTTCAGTCTCTGTAACACGTTGCAGCCTTATTCCCCCACCCCTTAGCTTTAAAACATTACATAACCCATAAAAACAATTGAAGCTTGAATTTATTGGGAGCAGACTAACTGATATGAACACTGTGTGCAGCCACTCCCTGGCAGATTCAGTAGTTTTAAGAAATATTTCTTTTTTGCATACTGTTTTTACCTGGTTTATATTGGGTTACTTGTATTGGAGGAAGATCTTAACAGCTCATTTGTAACATTATTGTGTTCTTTTGTTTGTTTGTTTTTGCTTCCAGCCTCCGGGGTGGCTGGCAGTCAGAAGTTGTCAAAAGAAGCTGAATGTCCTTGTTCCATCTACACAAACAATCCCAGTACAACCCTGTGCCCAGGGCTGCTGCCTTTGGTGGGCTGTGTGTGCCCATTTGTGTCACAGGGCAGCTGGGCACTGGGGCACTAAACCTGGGAGGCTCCCCGTGTGTGCAGAGCAGCAGGGAATGCTCCATCTCCTCGCCTGTACAGATGGAATTAATTCAAATTGACCCCTTCAAGTTAATGTCAGGACTGCAAAAGTGTGGGTAGACATTTATATCCAGGAAGAGATTCTTGGGGAGGCAAACTGGGCTGAGAAAGCAGTTTCCTAGACAAGCTGCAGTGCTGCAGGACATAGCTGGTGTGTTCCTGGTTACTGGCTAGGTGCCTGTCCCCTGCTATGTCACCAGAACCACTGGGAGCACAGTAGCAAGGCAAGCTGGGGGGTGTCTATAGTCTCTATGGAAGAGTAGAAGAGGTACAGGCTGTAGCCTGTGTGTTTTTTGGACCACAAAACCACTTCTGTTGCAGCTGCCTGTGGATCTACAGGAGTCACTCATCCAGAATTTATTGTATCTATGGCTATGAAGGAGGCAAATAAGGATCTCCTGAGCGGGGTGAATGAAGAGGAAAAGGTTCAAAATTGCCTTTGAAGCAATGAGATTTTTGTTTTGAATCTATTCCCTATGGGTGCCAGAATCAAGTATCTGATGCTCTGTCTCCATGTGGAGTTTGCATTACCTGCTTTGTGTCTGCATGTGTCTTCAAACAGTCCTGGAGCTCTTTGGCTGTTCATTTCTTGCTGGGATCAGTGTGTTTGGGGCAGCTTTGTGGAGCTGTGGCAGCAGTTCCTCAGTGATTCTGCCTGTCATCAGTGAGTGGGGAGGAAAGGTCAGCTGGTCACAGCACAGCCCGGTATCCTGTCAGCAGGACTCTGCCTCTTCAGGATGTGTGGGGTCACAGCACTGTGGGTCCTTCCAGTGTGAGGCACTTCTGCGTTGGGATCGAACTGTCTGAATTCCTCTTGATGTGCCTTGGGCGCTGCTGTGACCACAGAACGGGGAACCTCATCTCTTGTGATTACATATTGTGCTTTCACCTTAGCATGGGGTTTTTTTCTGACATTTCTAGTTCCAAAGCTTAGAAAAGGAAGAAGTGGACCCCTCAGTATCACCTATCAGTTTAAAAAATACAAAAAGGTCTGCTATGGCTTTTGACAGTGAGAGTAGTTAGTCAGAAAAGTGAAAGTGAAAACAGGAGATCTGTAGGAAAGATTGTTGTGAACAACTCAGGAATTTTTTGAACTGTTTGTGTTAATCTAGAAGGTTATTTCTACAAGGCAGCTCATATGTGGATGTTGGCCTGCTTAGTTGTTCTGCTGGGCTAACTAAAATCCTGTAGCTGTCCTAGTTTGGCACTGACCCCAAATAAATAACAGCCTCGCTTTCAGTAAGGCATGTTTAAATCAACCTTCAGCATGCCAGCACTGGGTCTTTGGCTTCCGGTTTCCTGAGGCAATGTGCAAAGCAATTTGTCTTTTTGTAAAATAGCTTTCATATCTCTAACATGATACAAGTAAATAAACCATGTGATTAAGCCAACTTTAAAATCTCGAGAGTGTGAATCCTATTTTTGGGATCTTCCTTATGTGGACTACATTGGTGCCTTATTAAACCTGACTCTGGGATGCCTGTGCCCGAAAGCATCTAATTGTCTTTGCTTTTCTCATGCTTGAATAACGGAGCAAATCTTGTCGTCTGAGCAACTAAACACAGGTATAAGAAGAGCTGTCTGTCTTTTAGGGCTGTTTGTCCTACAGCAGCATCTGCTCTCGGTCTTTTTCTGAGAAGGAAAAGGTTGGAATTGTTTGTCCAGCTGCTTTCTGTCAGTTGGGCCCTGCGGGCTGTGACTGAGGACCTTCCTCATGTTGGGAGAGGTGCACTCAGTGAAGGGCAGAGGTGCTCAGGGAGAGCAGAAACATGTGGGCTCTTCACTGGAACCCTCTCAGAAACTCACTGATGTTGATGTCACTAAAGCCAAATAATTGAGAGATGAATTGGGCACTGATTTATATGCAAGACAAGGATGGATATCTTGGGATGTTTGTGACATATTAACAAATGGCTCTTCTTAGTTTGATGCCAACATAGTTTTTTACTTGCTTTTTCCTAAATCAGTTCTGTTGCTGTCATAAAACACACTGATAATGTTGTGTACCTTAAAAGCCTGATCATGACTAAGAATTTTGAAAGCCTAGGCCACCTGTTAGTGGTCAGTGCTAGGTGAGGTTGGTTGTTAGGTCTTTCTTTTCTGAACTGTTAGATTTTCTAGTAGGAGACAATGTTCTTTGAGGTGAAGGGGGAAGATGGACTCATGGTTTGGCTGGAATTGTATTGGACAATTGATTGTTTTGTCAGTACATGGACATTGTGGATGTTCGTTGTGGATATTCATCTCAGTTCTCAGGCAATCGCCTCCAACTGTAGAGGGTGGGAAAGACTTGCTTACTTTATTATTTTATTTTAAATCTAGTGGTCTGTTCTCAGTTTTATGTTGTTACCCAGGAGTTTCTGCCTCAGGATTAGCATGTAGTTCCCTCCATTAGCTTAAGAATCACTCCCCTTGGGATTGGTTAGGGAGTCCAGCCCTGTGGTTGTATAGGAGACCAATGATAAAGCATCCTTAGTGCTTCCAAGGAGTCTCCTTTAGAAAGCACTTTCAGTAGTGTGTGGAATTCAGGAAGGCCGCAGGGGCAACATCTGCTGCTTCAGCCCTTTCTCTTTAACTCCTTAATCGCCTAGACTGGGTCAGCTTTCCTCTGGCTCTCCATGGCCTACAAACAGCCCTTCATCTGGGAAGCTTTTTGCTTTTCAGAGAAACAGTGCTCATTTGTCTTCTTCCTTTGACATGGTCACAGCTGTTGGGATTTCCCTCCCTCCTCCTGTCCCCCCAATTCAGTATCTTATCAGATGAGCCGTGGAGGGCTATACAGCTGTATTAATTAACAGGAGGAGTGCAAACACTTATCTCACTCTTGTGAGGCTAATTTCTATGTGTAATTGAAATACTCTTTGGTTCCTTAAAAATCTCATACCCTACTGCCAGGTCATATCAGAAATCCTGATATTTTGAGTGTGACCTCTCTGTGGTGTTAAATAAAAATGGATGTAAGAATTCTTTATTCATGCCTTTTTTCCCCCAGAGTTCTTTACTTCTTTATTAATCTATTCTGATAAATTTGATGCCCTTTTCATTCTGCCCAGGAAATAAATACTGTCAGAGTCTATTTCCCACCCTCTGTTGGGTGCCAGGATACCATTAGGTGCAAACTTGGGTGGTCTCTGTGCATTTGTGTGAGTGTTCAGTGTGACTGGCTGGTGGGGTGTAAATGGCAACCTGTTCCTTGCAGTCTCACAGGTCACACACCAAAAGTTGTTATGCTGTTCAGAGTGTGTTCGCACAAAGGTCTTTGCTTATTCTGTAGAAAGGACAGGTGAAAATTGCCAGCTGAGAAACATGGGAGCTGCTCATGGAAATTGTTCCCAGGTGGTCGCGTTCCTATCGGCCCTTGGGAGCAGTGGAAATTGCTGGGCCCATGGCTCTGGCAATAGCAGCTTGTCCTTACCATTGCCCCGGGTGTGCCCTGCTGTGTGTGAATGCTGCATCCAGTCCAAGGGTATTGCAAGGCTCCCTGGGGAAAGGAATGGCTGCCACTGCTGGAACAATTGGGAATTTGGGAAAGAAGGCTGGCAGGAACAGCTGTTTGCTAGGTCAGATGTCCTGTGGGATTTTTAACTCAAAACAAAACCCCACTCCTATAGAATGCCAAGAAACTAAATTATTTAAAAAATCCAAAGCCCTACTGTATTGACATTTTTTTGAATTCTGTGTCTACTGTCAGATGTGGATATGATGGTGATCAGATTTTAAAAAGAGCTACTGATAGAGCTGTTTCTATCAGACAAAGTAACTGCATTACTTAGTCTACAGTTTTCAGTGCAAATTCAAAATTATGCCAATAATTGCTTTTAGCTTTATAAATTAAAAATAGATCTGAAAAATAAATCTCAATGCAACTTGAATATGTTACTTTGTGTTTAAGGAGAATACACGAATCGTCAGAGTGAAGGTTATAGCTGGCATTGGCCTGGCCAAGAAGGATCTCCTAGGAGCCAGGTAAGAATATCTTGTTAGTGTATTAAGGGACAGCTGCTTCTTTATTTTCTTTCTACTGCTTTTTAAATCCTGCTGTGCCTCTTGCAAAAAAAAAAAAAAAATCAGAACTGTTTTAACTGCTAACATTGTAAAATTATTGGAGATTATATAAACATGAAGATACCTGTTTTCGTGTCCAAGGGTCACTTGGACAGATCTTATGCATTGGCAAAACAAAGTGTGGGAATGTTTCATTTTCTGCATGGTAAAACAGTTTTGCCATGCAGGGTGGATCCATGTATGTATTTTACTTCACGTGGACTGCAGCTAAAATAACAAGAGTCTCTACTTATAGGCAAAATTTTCTCATCTGTGCTTTAAAGAAGTGGAATGAACACAACACTAAACACTAGTAGTAACAGGACAATTTCAACTCAATTTGTGTGCAGAGGAACAGCATCCACCAATTCTAGAGATGTGGTAGAACTCAGGACTCACTGCAGGTTACTGATTAAAACGTTAATCCATATAAGAAAAGAAACAATCCAAGTGGGTTAACATTTAGCAAAGGAAAGATCAGGCTTCTGAATTGGTAGCTGAAATGCTTTGTAGGATCTTGTAGAATTCGCAAGTGGCAGAATGCAGTTTGGCCTCTTTTGGTTCTGGCCCCTGTACAGAGGGTCTGGAGAAGTACTGATGGGCTTAGTCCTAGTTCTGTCCCTGCTTTGGCCTCTGTGCAGGAATGTTGTTATTTTAACACTAACAAAATTACCACGTGTGACATCAGTTTAGCATTAGAAAAAATTCTTTTCTGAGATTCATATTTTCCTCAAAGCCAGACAGTCTCTCTCCAATTTTTTTGTTTATGTGCAATTTTTTAATTTAATTTTATTTTTTTATTACTTCAAACAAAAATTGGTCAGGTCTTCTCATCATAACTTCAATATGTGAAAACCATGCAGCTCTTTTGCTGTATGGCAGACAGTTTGGTCACCTTTTGTTACTAGTCTGTTTGAGCAATTATGCCTTAACTCTGTTTATGAGAAATAGATATTCATATAATCTATTGGGGTTTTTTGTACCACAGGAAGGGAAAAGGCAGTAGGACATTTAAGCAATCGTATTAGGACATCTTCAGTAACAGAAAAACATTTAGTAAAAATATTGTATGTTCAAGGAAGTGCCTCAAATTCCAGGTGTTCTAAAGTGTTAAAAACAAGATATTTAATACTTCAAGCTTTTTCAATCACAACTGCTTTTTTTCATGCATGTCTTGTTGAAATGCGAGGAAAATTTATTAAATCTGTTCTCCTGACATAACTGTGAAAGAGGAGGGAATCAAATTGTAGTGATATATAGAATATAAAATGCCATAGGTGGTATAATTACAATCAGTAACAGTGTTTAGTTTAGTTTTATCTCTAAAACTGTTTAGGAAATAATTGTAATTATGTATGCATATGGTGTTCATAAAGTAACTCCCAGTTTCATAGCTTTTATTAATTTAAGCCTTTTAAAACTTGACTGCTAATAATGCTGACCAAAAAGGACATACAGCAGCATGCTTATCTTTTTTTCCACCCATCCCCCCTGCCAGTGACCCATATGTGAAGGTGACAGTGTATGAACCAGGGAATGGAGTCCTTACCAGTGTTCAGACAAAAACTATTAGAAAGGTGAGTTATCTTTGTGGGTGTGGTGGCTTGGGGTTTTGTGGTATTGTGTTTGGGGTTTTTTTAAGAATCACACTCTAGAGGAAAACTTAACACTACAGGAAATATGAGAATTAATCTGTCATTCAAGGGAATGGACATAGGGAAAGGAATGTTCCATGACCTGCTCTGTTTCTCTGTTCATGGCATTGTTATGGTTTTTTCTCTTTAACAAATTTGTTGAAAGGTAGAGATAAAACTAAGGAATATAAGGTGAGTACTGATTCAAAACTACATGGAAATACTGGATTGTTCTGATTTTCTGAGATCTTTAATGATATAAAAATCTCTTTCTATCTGTACAACTTTTTATCTTTTTTTTATGTTAAAAATACAAACACAGTTTGTTGTGTTTATGTATCAAATTGCACCGTTCACCTGAATCATGATAATACTTGTTTTTCTAGAACACCTGCTGGAAAAAGGTCAGTCTTAGTACTGCTAATTTATCTTAGATTAACTAAAAATGAAAATCTGTATACATGAGAGGGAAAGTACTTTTCTAAATTGTTGCTTTAGGATAGTGTCTGTGATTTATGCTATGGGATCACTCATGCATTTTTCCCTTCATGTTGATAATTGTTACATGAAACTCTCATCATAGCTAAACTAGCTCTAGTATTTTAAAAAATAATCACAATTGAAAGAAGTGTTTAGTTGAGCAGGTTATGATGTGTTTGGCCCGCCTGTGCCTGGTCTGTCTAGATTATATTGGTTAGAGATTTGGCATTTGCTAAGAGTTCATAATCTCAGGATTAACATATGTTTGCATGTAAGTAATGTGGGTCTTGGCCTGAGAAGGCAGTGATTATTACTGAAGAGACATACTATAAATTAACTTTTTTCAGCTGTCTCATGTGCCTTCTGTGCATCCATGGCATAGGCAAAATCTGAGAATACTTGCATAAATTGGCTTCATTCTGCACTGCATTAAACAGCACAAGACTCCTCCGACTTTTGCCTGCAGTATCAAGGTTAAAGCTCTTGTATTTTCTGCTAAAGCGGATAGTTAATGGGATAAAATGTGTAAAATATCAAAAAAGGCAGCGATATGGAATTGTCAGTAAAACTAATGCTCTCTTCCTTTTTTCTTTTTTCTTCCTTCCTACATAGTCCATAAATCCAAAGTGGAATGAAGAACTCTTATTTAGAGTAAGTGATTTTGTTTACAGACTTATTACCTGTTGGATATTATGATAACACACTGAGAAATACTGACTACTCTCCCTACTTCAGAATGCCTTCCCTAATTCAGAAATAAGTCTGTAATTAATGTTCTAAAAGACTCACAAACTGCTTTCCTTAGAAATGAAGTTATTAACTCTTGCACTAATAAAAATGTTACGTTTTCAGTCTTGAGGTTGTGTTCTTCATTCTGTGGATGTGTAAAAACCTGAACATGGAATGTTGAAACAGTTTGGGACAACACCAGTCATAGTTTACTCATTCTGATAGAAATGTTTTGCAATAGTAAAATGACAGCAAGGTGTAGATTTGCTGTTCAGTATCGGTCTTAGGTATTTCTTTTCTCCTGCATAACCATGGAGATTTTGCTGAAGAAACATGCTGGAATCAGTATATATGTTAACTGTTACTGTACTTCTTTTTCCCAGGTTAATCCTCAGAAACACAGACTCCTTTTTGAAGTATTTGATGAAAACCGTTTGGTAGGTCTTCTGGTGTTAATATTGCAATGTATTAAAGACTTGAATGAAAGTAAGTTCACCAGGGTTTGACATGGATAAAAAACCCACACCAAACAACCTTTAAACTCTGTAATTAAACCTAACACTAAAGATAGAACCTGGTTCATTTACTTATCTGATACTACCACACTTTGTGCAGTTCTGAAGCGGAATTATTACTCTAAACTTCTAATTACTCTCTAAACTTCTGATGTGTCTTAACTCATATAGTTACTGTATGTTATAGTTCACCTGACGTGGCCACATTCTTTGGTGATGTTGAAAGCTCTGCACTGGATGTTTATTTTTTCCCACAAACAAAGCAGTATTGGTAATGTAGGTGTGAGAAGCTTCTTCATTGTGTGAGGAGTAGCACAAAAGAAAGCATGCCTGCGTTTTCTTTGGAATGCTGGAGAAGTGGGCTGTGATCCTGTAGATAGGTGTCTCTGAATGGCAGGGCATTGGTGAGACAGGAATAGCGTGTGCATTTATCTCAGGGAAACCCAAATTCCTCCTCTGATCAAGCTCCCATTTTATGTGTGAAGGTGCACACTTACCTACCTTTCTGTCTGTGTGTTTTATTGTGAATGAGTAAGCTTGTAGCAAGCAGTGCAATCATGACACTTGCACCCGTTTCACAGGCATTGCTTCACACTGGAATATATTCCTTTTCCTTCTGCAGTAGTTTGAAGCTCATAGGAGGGATTGAGCGCTCTTGCACTTCTAACACGGTTTTGTTCTGAATAGCTGTTATAAAGGGTCTCTTTGTGCTTTGTGTTTGACTAGTGTGTTGGCCATGAAAAACATTATTTTTTTTCCCTAAAGCTTTCTGCATATGTTCAGTAATGCATTGTATCTTTTGTGGAGGCACTGCTCTGCTAAAATTGGGAAGAGTGAAAATGTATGTAAACATAAGTACAAACTGTCTAGAATAATTACATTTAAGAAAGAGGATGCTTATTTCTTGCTCATGGGCGTTACACAGTCCCCAAACTCATTTAATTCTTAGCTGGTGTCCCAAGCGTTTCAAATATGGTGTCTCTCTGATTTATTTAAAAGCAATGTTAAAAGGAATCACCAGCATTTGTGGCTGGCACAGGTAGTTAAATATGGTTTGTCAGGATGCTCAGATTTTCATCTCGATGTTGTTATGGGCTGCAGTGTATCCCTCATGAGATCCAAGTGCTTTGTCCATTGGGACACCTCACTGGGACATTACTGCCACCGCCTGGAAGCCACGAGGCATGATTAGAAAGTCAGATTCCTCATTTTTTGGGAAGAAGGGCACTATTTTCTTTGTGGCTTCCACCAAGAGAACTCCTTTGCATTCTTTCTCTAATCTACAGTTGTTTGACTGTTTCCTTATGGGAGAAGAAGCAATTAAACATGTTTTTGGCATCAACTAGGAAATGGTTCTTTGTTTCCCATATATGATTGTACTTAGAGGTCAAAGCGTAATGACCTCATCAGTTACTCTATAGTTCTGCAATAAAACCCCTTATATTCTTCATTTCCATCTCCTCATTTGGTGAATGGAACAGGCCATCTCCCTGTTTCTCTTGAGCTTTCTCTCAGAAACCCTGTGTTTTTATCCCAGATGTCTTGAGCTGTTTTAAGTAAGACAAATTGCTGCCATAGCTTTGATTGTTGTTTAGCCTTGACAAGCTCCCCCACTTCTATTAATTCATTTTCACATGTCAAAAATCATAGGTGCCTTGCTAAGCACCTGTGATCAAAATGTGTTTCATTTTCCATTATTTTAGTGGGCTTCAGTGTTCTTTCGTCTACCTGTTGGATGACTGTTTAAACTCCAGATGTGAGCAGGCTGATAAAACTGTAGTATTGTTACAAAAATCTGGTTTGTTTTTCTGACTTGTTGCAAACCCTTAGTAGAATAAAAGGCTTGAACAGTTTGTGGCATCTTAAATTATATTTGTTTTGAAAAACACATTAGAAGAATCTCTCAAGAACAGTGAAATCAGTGAAGGGACTAGATGATATTTTGCTCTCCCTTTCTGTCTGGCAGTAACTTGTCACAACTATGTATATTGCAAAGAAAGTGCCTAAATCTGTTACTGATACTGAAGAAGATTTGAATGGAACTATTGGTATTTAAAAAAAAATTATATTAATTTTCATTTTATTTTTATGTCGACTCTATTTCAGCAAGATTGAGTTTTGCATTTTAAAAGCCATTTTATGTTGCCTAAGGAAGCTGTAGTTGTCTGGCTGTACCTGTACGTTTGTTGTTGGGGAGAAAAGGAGCCTTAAGAAATGCACTTTTTACTCTTCACTCACGTATCTTAGGGTGGCTTCTTGCTGTTTTTTGTGGGGGTATTTTGTTTGTTTGTTTAAATATATTGCTTGAAGTTCAAATGTAACTTTTTGAAACTGATCAAAAGAATCTCTTATGTTTTTTTCCTTTCCTCTTCTCTCCCCATCCCAGTCCCCCACCAATAACATTAGAAGAAGTCCTGTTGGTTAAGCATAATGAAATAAATGAAGTGTTGTATTTGTTGGCTTTTTATGAATAAGCCAGTATTCATTTATTGCACATTCTAATAATGGAATTCAGGTAACGGAGGTTAAGTAAGCCCTGGAGTATAATTAGAAAACAAATTTGTTGCTTGCAAACAAGGTACTGTGAATTTGATTCTTGGCTCTTTTTTTGGGAAGAAGGTATAAATGTTAATTTTACTGCCTTCTAGCTTAAAATACACTAAAGGTTAAATAAATACGAAGCAGAAAAACTCCAAGTAGTATGACCTATAAAAGTATAAATGGCCTACTGTTCTCTTCTGTTTGTACTTTTTCAGCAGCACTAAGTAATTTCATGTCAGTGCAGTCATGTTCAGTGCTGCATCATATGTGGCTTATGTATTCAAAAGTACATTCATAGCCAAATGTCCATGTTTTTTAAAATAAAACCCACAACAGAAAATCCCACCCAACAATAAGAGTCAAGATTGTCTTTTTTCAGAAGTCCCACTAGGTGCCAGCAAAGGACCTTTTCAGTTTTATGAGCCAGTGAAGCACTTTATAGGAATTCTCAATCCCATTACTTTTGTAGGAGTTGACAGTACATATTAACTTCTCGACATGCTGATCATTTTATTTAAAAAAATAAAAATTTAAAAAATACCAATTAGCTATGAATGTGAGAGACAGTTTTTATATAATTATGCAGAATAACTTTGTTCTGTAATAGTGTTTGATAATGCTGTTTATCTCTGTGCATACTTAGCTCAGTGTTCTAAAGTTTGTGTAGCTGGTCATATATCTGCAAACCATACTGAACTCTAGTGAATGTCTCCTTATTGTGGGCTTCCAGCAAACAAGATGAGGTAGTTCACTTTGTAGGAGTAATTGGGTTTTTTCTACCTTTAACAGCTGTAGTTTGAAAAGGTCAAAATAGAAGGTTAACATGGTTGGCTGAAAATAAATGCCAAATTATTAACCAAAATAACTTTTCATTGCTCCAGTTCAATTGCACCTCATTGAAAATAATGAGTTAATAGGCAGGAGAGGGTTCTGCTATGTGCAAATCTGTAGAAAGTGCGATTTCTTAGCAGCATGTGGATTGTGAGATAATGCCAGATTCCTTTTGAGTTTTATTTAAATAGTGCAGAAAAACTTTTTCTTAAGGGGAGGAGGAGGCTTATTTTGCTGGTTTGTGCATAATTCAGACTTCAGCAGTTTGCTAGCATGGTTACTATTTGGAAATTCAATCCTGGACTTGATACTCAATTATATGGGACTTCATTCCTACCAACTTCCTGTAATTCTAAACCTATGGGTAAAAATATTAGTAGTCATACGCTGCTGAGGAAAGTACGGACACATTGACTCAGCTCGTGCAGCCGCAGCCGGCGTTGCTGTTTTAAACTTGGAAGTTCTGGAAGCTTATTATTGTGTTCATTTATGCAAATTACAGAAGGTATAATTGAAACAAGGTCAGTGTGTTTGTCAGTGTGTCGCAGTTGAGGTCGTTGGAACATTAAGTGCTTTTTAAATGAGTGCTCTCTGACTGCCAGCAATCAACGACGGTCCAGAAACTGCAGTTCAAGGAATGGCTGACATTTCGAGAGGTACTTTTTTTTTTTTAAATGCTAGTATCTTGTAGAAGTTAGGACAAAGACTGCAATTTTTATGGGCTTTTACTGTTGGGATGTACTAGCTCTGGGTTCTGTGCAGCTGGCTCTAGCCTTTCTGCTGAAGGATCCTTGTGGTTTTCATTTGCTAACATGCATGGAAATGAGAACAAATGGCACGGCGGTTAAGATTGCATTTTGCTACCCAAAGAAGCAACACAGATCCATTATCAGAAACCTCTGAAGATGTTTTGGACAGCAATAATTGTATGTACTTCAAAAAATCGCAGAATTCTGCACCTAATGTTACCCAAGTGAAACTGACTCCCAGGCGAGTTGCTTGTGCACCTGTAGTGCAACAAGTAATTAATCAGGAGAAAAAACCAACTAGTTCCTCATTGCAAATAAAAAAGAGCAGTTCACTGCACATTTCCCTGCAGTCTAGAAAGCACAGTGGATGTTCTCAGTTTGGTCATGCCTTAGCTGCTGGAGAAGACACTTCATTCATTGGAATTGGTAATGAAGGGAATTGTGCTCGGATTGTGGTTGATCATCGATCTAGTGACAGCCTCCTGAGCAGTGCTGCTCTGTGCAAAGGCAGCCTCAGCAGTATTGCAGCAAGTGACAGTGGATCCTTCAGCAGTGCTGGCAGTGATTACGGATCATGTGCAAGTACCACAAGTGATGGAGGTTCCTATAGTAACAGTGTCATCAGTGACAGCGGCAGTGGCACCCTTTGGACAAGTGACAGCACTTTCTGTAGTAGTGTTGTACATGGTGATTCTTCATACAGAAGCACTGCAAACACATGTAATCCCTACAGGAGCACCTCATCTCAGGAAACTCTGTGTAGAAGTAGCACTACTTTTGACCAAGATGCTTTGTCAGCGAGGAAGAAAACTAAAATTCCATTGCGGCGTTGTTCATCACTGGTTATTTTCCCTAGGAGTCCTTCCAACACTCCTCCAGCTTCTCCAGTAAACTCAGGTCAACTACCACATAGAGGCATGTATCAAACGTCTCATAGACTAATTATTTCTCCCAGTGAGCTGGCACAAAAAGAAGATCCAACCACTTCCAAGGGATTCCTTTCAACAGCAGTCAATGGACTTAGACTGTCTAAAACAGTTTGCTCTTCTGGCGAAGTCAGAGACATCCGACCGCTTTATTTGAATCCATCATTGCAGGACAAAAGTCAAATTTTGAGTGGTTCTGAGCAGACAACTTGTGAAGAGGTGTCTGATGGCTTCTCATGCATTTCAGTTCATCTCAATCAAAGACCATTTGCATCAAGCAGTGAAATGGTTAATGGCTGTTGCAGTCCAGAGTTAAATCTGAACTCCGGTGCAAAATACCCTCATTTAAAACTGGAACGTAGCACATCTGCATGTCTGCCCTCAAAAATAGATTCAGAATATCAGATTAGTATAAACGAACTAGAAAGACCGAATGTTCAGATGAGCAAAACTCACCATGTTTTGCAAAGAAGTGTTTCCTTGGAAGGATCACGTCAAAAAGTTTCTTGCTGCTTATCCAGCCTTAAATACAAGTGTCACAGTGCAAGGACGTCTCAGTTGCACATACAGTTCAAACCTGGGAATGAAGGAAAAACAACTGGTGTTAAGAAAAGATATGGAACCTCTAAAAAGGAAATGTCTAGCACTTCTTTGTGGAGGCCCCATAAGGTGAGTGTTCTGGTTTATGGGAAACTGTGACACTATTTTACAGCTGGAATTTAACTGGAAAATAATAAAAGTTTGTAAAAATAATCAAGCACTGTGATTTAAGAATTTCCTAATGGTGTCAGATTGTCTCCATTAGGAAGTTAATTTTCATATTATCTGTAAAATTTGGGATTTAGATTTGTTTCTTAGAATATGGTACATACAGGAGCATAAGTGATTAGGTCTTACAGTGTATTACCTGTATTTAATATATTATAAACAATAATTTCCTGTTTACTTGAACTCAAAGGGATTTTCTTTTCTAGTTATCTAGACGTGGGAGTTATTGAAACTTCAAATAAAGTTTTGTAGTTTTAAACACGTAAGTTCTCAGTAAATGAGTAGTAATTACTAAAGTTTTCATGTACAATGAGTGGATTACTGTAGTGTTTGAGATTTATTTCATATAGGCTTTATTTTACAGAACAGTTTGCTGTATGTAGAATTAAAGATAAGTAATATTTGAGCAGAGAAACTGTAAATACCATTTGTTTCTGTATACACCCTGAACCACAGGAATTTTCAGAGTTTCCTCTCCCTTTTTTTTTTTCCCCTCCTTCCAACCACTAGTCCAGCCTGAGCAGTACACTGTAACTTAATACCTCTCCCAACAACATTGCTGTTCAAACTGTAGCACTTGGGTCTAAAAAGCTTATATGAAATATATATATATATTTGTAATGAAATTCATGTCCTGATAAATGACAGAAGTGGTTGCTCTCATTAACTCTTAAGGCAGTTTATATTGTTAGTAAAGCATAAGCTGCATGAAAGGTGGGTTTTAAGACTTGTTTAAATAACATTGTGAAGACTTAAATAATCTGAATATTATATTAGTTTTAATTATGAATGCTGATGAAAGTGCAACAATTGGTGGTTACTACATTTGTTTTCTGATCTCATTCTCTATGATGTGACACTACTACCATTTAGCTAACCTGCTTGTTTAAGCAAAAGGCTTTATGACAAAGATCTATAGTTATGACAGTCCTCTTCTAAACTAGTAAGACTATTTTTAAAGGATATTGTGGGGAAAAAAAATGTTGAGTCATGCACTTCAAGTACATTTCTCGTTAACTTGCACTGTTTCTATGTTTAATGGCAGTTGATATAAAAGATGTTCAGTACTTTAATACTGGCTGAATTCTAGTAAATTCTGTTTAGATAGAATCCAAGTTCAGGATTAGACATGTTAGCTGACGTTTCCAGAAAATCTCCTAGGATACTGGACTGACAATAGTTTGTTTTAGTTCCCAGGAGTGGTGTTTACAATGGATTGACACAAAATCTGAGACTTGTCTTTTTGAAACACTTGATATCATGTGGCACTTCTACTGTGGTATTGTGGCACTGTGTTTTAAGCCTCCTGAGTCCTTAAGGTTTCATCTTTTGACTGGAAGATGAGGGACAATTTTAAAAATGAAAAATAAGAAAAAAAGAGTCTGAATCCAAAATTGTTTTAGTTATCTTGTATTTTTCATGTATTTGTAAATATTTAGATTTATGCCATGTCTACTTACAAATGAAAAAGATCTCCGACGTCAGGAAACTAGGCACTAAAGATTTCATGGCAGTACAGTTGTTTCAGACTCCTTTATGCAACAACAGGTACAGGAGCCTTTTAGTCCTCAAATGGCCCTTTTCAGTTTTTATAATATCCTATAAAATATGTTATAAAAAATGTAAAAGTTTCCCCCACCAAACTAAGCAAAAACCATAGCTGAGCTTACAGCTGTTCAGCAATTCACTGGAATAAAATAGAAAAATACATTTATCTTTCCTATTAGTCTTTGTGACCACTATAACAGATTCTATGGCAGTCATTTAATTGCATAGTGCAGTTAATTATCATGGTGTATTGTGACTCATTTAAAAATAAACAACTCCCAAAATATTTCCCTTGACTCCAGTTAGTCTGGCCTAGTATACTGATATGCTGAGTCTGGGTTCAAATTTAACAAGTTGATACTGGAGTAGCATTTAGTAATGTCAGCTATCTGTGCAGAGCAGGCATGAAATCAAATCAGTGCTGTGGTCAGAGGCTCCAGAGGCTGAAGCAGCCAAAAGGTCTGTGCATTCTTTTCTTACGTGCCTTGCTACCAGCCTTTAGCCACCTCAGATCACATTTCCTGCTTTCCATAATCAACAGCTTGTTAAAGGCTGACTTAAAAAAAAAATATTCATAATGCCAATTCTGTGACAACTGGCCTTGGATTATTTTTAATTAAGTTGAAAAATGGTGAATGGTGATGGCCCATGTACTGCTTCTGGTCTTCACTGGAAACTTACTGAATGTGCTCTGCAGCAGAGAGTGGAATTTCATTTAGGTGAAGCAGGAGGAAGAGGTAGTCCATGGTTGCAGTGTTGAAGGTTGTCCTTGACTTTGTATTTCTGTTTTTAATGGTTTTTGTTGTTTTTTTAAATGCATCTATCTCTTGCTTAGGGTAGAAATAAATCTGCAGCTAAAGCACTTTGACATCCCAGGTGTGGATTGGGAGGGTAGAAGTGAGTAAGGGATCAGGTTACTTGTCACTGTACATATGTAAACTGTGTGAGGTGCAGAGAAAGGCAGAAACAGTGACTACAGTTCCAATTCTTGTAGACCATAAACAAACTTCTAAAAAAATAAAGCTGTGTTAATCTCTTCCACAAGTACAATACTGTGCTGGCATCCATGGTGACATCAGCTATCCCTTCCCCTACAGTATCACTCCCGATTGGATAATGTGAATATTGTAAAAGTATGTGCAAATCTGTTTCAGCAGCTGTATACCTTTACAGTAATTTCTTATACAATTAAGGGAATCAATTTTGTTCTTGTCCTTCTGTTGACAAGTAATTTTACTCTAATTTTGTCTCTAATTATTGAAATACATTTTTTGAAGCAACAAAACTTTCAGAGGTGGTATAAAACAACCCAATGCTTTTCTGCTGTCAGATTCATGTAAAGGAGACCCATAGTTGGAACTCTTGAGCTTTTTTCACCAGATTCTGGAACTTTGCCTTTTGTATTTGTAAAAGGAGATGCTATTTGAACCTTGCTGTACTAAATCTAAATTTAGTAAAACAGTAATTTGAGGGGGCTTTGTGTGAATATTTCTCTCTTGACTAACTTCCTTCCCAGCTGAACATACTGAGGGGACCAGAAGCTGTGTCTGGAAGATCGTGACTCCCTTGATAAGTGTTGCACCACAGGTTAGCACTGAGTAGCCTGAGGTTGTCTTCTCTCTTGCACCCTCTGAGAGCTTCCGTCTTAGCAAAACTCCTTCACAGAAAATAGTGATCTGACCAGGGAGAAGTGCCAGGAGAAGGGAAGGACAGCTGTGGCTTATCTCCATCTTTGCCTATTGAGCAAAGGGGCTGCATGTGCATCAGTGTCCCACATCTGTGCAGGGAAGTGAGGTAAAAAAGGGGCTGGTAAAGCAAAAGATTCTGGAGTCAGTACCAACCCCAGTTGACACTGCTTTATGCTGCTGGGCTGTAATAACCTCACCATTAATAACTCTCATATTGTTCAGTATTGTGTATCTTGAAGGATCATGTTACAGGACTGTGTCTCTGTCACATTGCTGTGTCATGGTCTGTCAGTTCACTCAGGGAGAGTTGGGGTTGAAAAGAAGGTGGGATATTCCTGAGGAATCATGGTGACAACTATTTTAGACTTAAACCACATAAAAGTGTATATATATTGTGTTTCAGACAAATTTTACATGTTGAAATATGCATCAAAGCATTAAAGGGGAGACAGTGTTAATCACAATAATAAACAATTTGTAGTTAGTTGTAGGTGATTTCCTACTTTCATCCTTTATGTAAAAATCACCTGTAGTGCTTTAATAGTTTGTAGTAATTTCTTCTGGTTTTCATCTTGCTTAAGTACAGAGTTTCTATTACACCTTCCTCTCTATCTTTTTTTCATGCTTCAGCTTTTGATCTTACTCAGGGAACAAATAGATTGCACACAAAGGATGTGATAAATCTTACAGCCTCACTGTGAATGGTTGCTACATGGATGGATTAGCAAAGTAAGCAATCAAATAATATTATTTGATAATAGTTCCATCCCTAAAATTTTTCATTGTCAGTTTTAGCAAGTTGTATTTAACAACAGTGAACCATAAGTAACTTTCAGAATATGATCATACCCTAAGGAACAGTGTCTGGACTGCAGCAGATACTTGAATAAGCCAGTTTAACCAAGCTCTAGCACTTTGTAGTCCCCAGAAAACACTGCATGTACATAATAAGGAGACGTTTTGTTTGATTGTGATCTGTACAAATTATGATGAGCCTTATTCTGTTTATAGTCTGCAGCTGAACTGAGACTGGGTACATTTCTCATGCCAGCAAATGGGGAAACTAAAACTGCAAAACCATGCAGAGCAAACCTCCTGAAACAGCTTATGTAAATATGTAATTATCCAGCCTTCAGGCTGATTCATGTCCTTTTAATCTACCATGAGAGAGTGGGAAGCATTGATACTGTGGCTTCCTTAATGGAGCCACAAGCTATAGTTATTCTGTCTCTTAAGACTTAGTATAGATATAAGAATGTGTTAAAGTAAAACCCTTTCACAAGCCAGGCTAGACATATTCTTCCTTTACTCCTGACTAGCCAAAGGACTTGCAGGCTTTCAGGTATGAGACTGTGATCATTGCTGTAATTTATTTTTTTTTGCTTCCTGTGAGAAATTAGATCAACACTTTGGGCTAAACAAAACATTTCTTGGAAAATGTTATGGTGATGTAGAAATCATAGTCTTTGTAAGCATTATAGTATAAAACAGAAGCCCTTAACAAAATTAATTGTACCTGCAGGCATTGTCACAATGATTGTCATGAAGCTCAGATATAAAATGTTTGAAATACTAACTACAACAAATAATCTTTTAATCTATTAGATTCTCTTACTGAAAGAAGCTGGCAAGTGTTATGGCACTATTTCAAAATGACCAAAAGGGGAATTCCAGGCTACTGCAGCAGGCTGGTATGGAAGACAGAATAAATGGAATAGATCTGGTAGCTAAATGACATGTTTTGTGTCTACAAGGAGGAGACTGAGCACTACTTTCATAAAAAGAAGTTTTGTCTTACAAATCAAACTAAGCAATGATATGTGAAGATGGGTAAGCTGGTTAATGGAGAACACTTTTAAAATTATTTTACAAGAAGCCTTAGCAGAAGTACTGAAAAATACTCTTAAGTGCAGAAAAAAGCTTCCTCATTGATGGCAACTAAAATACAAGAAAGAAAAGTGAGGATTAAATTGTCACCTCAAAAGTTGCACAAAATCTCATGCTAGTGAGTGACTAAACAGTAGAAAATTTGAAAATCACTGTTGAAAAATGCCAAGCATTACACACAGAGGAAAAACAGCTGATGATGCTTGTGTGGTGATGGTCTCTTATACTGGTCAGGAAATAGTTTGTGTCGTGGGGAGAGACTCGCTGAAAATGTCAGCTCAGATCTTGTTGACAGTTGAAAGGCAAATAAAAGGTTAGGATTTATTAGTGAAGAAATAAACTAAGAAATTTAAAACCACCGTTATGGAATTGTACAAATCCACGGAGGTGCATGGCATGCATATTTCTGGTCATCCTTTTTCAGGAAGTATGTATGACAGAACTCAAAAAATACCAATAAGGGTCACAAGATTGGGATAAGTTTTATGTGAGGACAGACACTAAGTGAATCAGGAGCTTTTCAGCTTTGGAAAAAAAAAAAAGTGGTATAAAGGGAGTTTATAAATCTATAGTTCAGGGGAGGTAAATTTGAACAGAGATTTCACTCCACTCTTACAAAACAAGTGTGCTCTTCTGTGTTGCTGAGCTCACTGTCTTAAGATGCGCATACCAAAAGTAGAAATGGATTTTAAGAAGAGCTTAGATAAGTTGAAGGTCTATCAAAGAGTATTACATTCTCAGTGTGTATTTTAACATCAGGATCAAAAGGTCCGTGACCACTTACTCATTAGAAACTGGGGGTTATATCAGAGGAAGTACTATTCTTAACTGCTATTTTTATTATTCCTTAAGCATTTGCTCTTGGCCGTTACAGGGAAGGGATACAAGGGTAGGCAGAGCGTTAATCTGACTCCCAGGCTCTTTGGTGCCTGCTCAGCCCTTGCAGCCACATAGGATCAAAGTGGTAGAAATGCTCTGCCCTCAGCCTGGGCTGAGGGTGTTCTTCTGTGTTCTGACACGTGTTTTTTCATCTTCCAGAAGTGGATAAATTTCACAGGTTGAGCAAGTAAGCAAAACCAACTGGCCTTTTCAGGAGAGTCATTCGCTTATGACTGACTTTCACCCTTGTATGAAGGGACTGCCCTGCACTTCTGTTAAGGGTCTCTGTTTCAAGGGAACTTTTTTCCTCACTCTCTGTGACAAACAGAACATGCTGATTTGGGAATGCAGCCAGCAAAATGTTTGTAGCTCATTTCAGTGCTAGTTTATGGGTCTGTAATCATCTCTATTTCAAAAGAATGCATCACTCCTTTTTTTCTTGTCATGATAGTTTACAATAAATCGAAAAGTCTACAGATAAATGCAATTATTGTTTGAGACCTTGGGCTGCTTTCAGCTGTATCAACTGTAACATAAGCAAACAGAATTTAGAGAAGGACATCAGCAAGTTCCTGGCTGAAATTACATACAAACTTGAATTGGAGTCATTGAAGTTAGGGCGTATTAAAATGCAAATGGCACACTCCATCTACTACTCAGTAAGAGGAATGTGGGAAGGAAGATAGAACTGGATTCTTTCAGACCTAGATGATTTCTCTGGCAATCGGTGAGCATAAGGGAGAAGGCCCTGTTCAGTAATGTGAAAGCACAAGGGCTTTTTAAAGGAAAAGGGTTTGCAGAATTTATTATGAATGTTACTTATTTTTTAATAGAGTTTCTGCCTTAGGCAGTTATTTTACTAATCATTGTTTTCAAGTAAGCTCAATTTGGGACAAATATTTAGCTTATAAATGAGAAAACTTAAGTGGTTAACATTTGTCAGATTACAGGCCAGTAAAGCCATGTCTAATGGGGGAAGTGTAAGTTTAGTAATGTCATTCAGTTTGTCTGAAATAAATTGTAATACAGTTTTGTTGGAAAAGTAATTGTGGTTGGATTATTTGTGTTGTAGTTGCCTTGTGCCATTAGAGGTTGAGCTGCCAAGGTCAGTTCATGCAGACTGGTTTGGACAGGTAGAATTTATAACTTGAGTATAGCAGAGCTTAAGACAAACCAAACCACTGAGTTCTGCTCTAGCCAGGTCATGTGTCTACATTTAGGCTTGGCAGTAGCAGGTTTAGCTTTGGAGCTGGGAGAGGTCAGTAGGTAGGACTTGGGGCTCCTGTTCCAGTCCGTGGTGGCTGAGGACTATTGTAGAGTGTGGAATAGCATGGAAAACTGCAGCAGGGCTGGCAGTGGCCACTGTGTGTGTGATGGTGCAAGGGTACAGGGAAGTCCTGAGTTGGTGTTGATGTTGAATTTGGATTGACAGTAGACTTAAGAATGCTTTTGAAAATGGATGGACTAACTCTGGAGCAGCGGGAGGCCATTCAGCCTCCATCCAGCCCTGCCGTAGGTTTCTTTCCCTAGAGGCAGTCAGGCACTTGGACAACAGCCTTGGCCAACTGAGTTGATTTAGGGCTGGAGAGCAGCTTCCAGGCTCAACCTTTGTGCCTTTAGGTGACAATGTACTGGACCAAATTAACTTCCCAGGAGTGAGACCATGATGCAGAGATGCCCCAATTGTCTGTCTGCCATTTGGGCACAAGTAGCCTGTTGGGTTTTTGAATTGTTTGTTCCCTCTTGCTCTGAAAAGCAAAGAGTTGACTGACTGTATCAAGTCCTTCAGCTGAGTATATTAATTAGCCAATGTGGTTTATCTGTTGTTTTTTCATGGAGCAAATTACACATGCAGTTTTAACATTTGATAGGGTTTTACTTTTTTTTTGAGTATATTAAACTTTATAGTGTTCAATGGTGAAGGTAAAAGTGCACGTGGAATTGTTACTACAAGAGTTTGTTTTTCAAACTTTATTTGAAGTCAAGATTTGGCACAAACACTTTCATAAATAAATGCAACTACTGTGAAGATAGCTGACTTGATGTCAGGAATGACTTGTTGAAATAGTACCTAATTAAATATTTGGTACTGTTTTCTGAATTTTTTGTGGTGAGTATTGGCAGATTTAACAGAAGACAGGTCTGGATTGACTCCTGACCTTTCATAAAATGAAATACTTCTGCTTTTTATATAGTAACTTATTTGGCACATCTTGTACATAAACCAAAGGAACTCAAATTCCTGATGAATAAAACCAATGCATTAGTAGCTTTGACACCTTTTTTGTTGATGTTGTGCTGAAGTGGGCTTTGGTTATGTTAGACAGTTTTGGTTATGTTAGACAACTTTATGCCTTCCTGTGGCCTATGTGAAAATAAAATCTTATATGAAAAAAAAAGCTATCTTAAATTGCTTTGTTAATGAACTTCTAAGCACAAGTTCTCAAAGTAACACGTTGAGTGGGCTAATATATGAATGTTGTTATAAAGTTACTGTACTCTAAATATGAACTTCTAAGAAAGCTGTGAGATTCTGGTTCTGTGTAAAATGTGTAAGCTGTAAATGGAGAAACAGATGACACTTTTGCTCTGGTCTCTAGATAAGCAGTTCTCTGAAAATATCTCTGGAAATGAGGGAGAATTAGTGAAAATAACTTCAGTGCCATGTCTAAATTCTCTCTGTTAAGCAGATGGTAAAACTGCTGAGGCATGTTGTGTTGACACCTTGCTCTTCAACCAGCCAGAAGGGCTGGAGGTCCTGCAGAAACACACCTTGTGTAATAACCCTTGATCTAACAGTATGTATTTTCTCTAGTTTGAAAATGCTGGGGGATCTTATATCTCATTATCATAGATGCCAACTCAAAAGAAATGCCTACGTGTCATTTAAAAAAAAAAAAATCTCCTCACCATCTATCTCTCCCCCTTAAAAATACCAGAGACTGGGGCTGTAATGAGTTGTGTGCAACCAAGTATTTATTGCTTTGCAGGATAGAAAAACGTTACTTTTGGAATCTATGAATTTGGTACAATCTTAACGTGATAATTGAATTTTGCTTTTTTGAAACTGTTGCTTTCCCATGATGAATAGCATATGCTGGCAGTATTTGCTGGATTTAAAAAAAGCTCACTTTTCTCGATTTAGAGTTCAAGAGAACCAAATAATATACTCAGAGCAGCATGAAAAGAAAAATACTTGAAGTTGCTAGTGCAGCTCAGGCAAGTTTTTTTCATTCTCATCAAGCTTGTAACTAATGTTGATGTTTGGGTGTTTAAGCAAGAAGAATGTTGGTTTCATAAGGGATCTATTGAGCTCTTGTTTTCTTAAGCAGCAATAGTCCAGATCACGGTTTGTTTTTTCAATTTGAATTGATACTTATATTCCCTCCAGTAAAAGCTGTATGCTTTCACATTTTGCCATACAGCTGTAGATTTCTGTGCAAAGACCAACATGTGCACAACTAGCTGCCTGTTTAGTCAGAAAAAGACTGGGAATATACTTGGAGTCTAATTCATGCACTAATACCACGTAATGGTTGTCACTGAAGTTGGTAGAGAAAATACCTGTTATTTCAGCGCCCTGGTCTTGTACAAGAACTGTTCCAAAAGGCTGTGTGGTGAATCCCACAATTAAGAAAGGCATTAAATTCAGTTAGCTGTCTTCAAATCTGATAAATTATGGCTAATGTTCTCAGTAGGGCTCTTAAGCATCTGGCCCAGATAACCATGTCTGTTTAAAACCTGCTTCTATCCAATTTCTGATGGCAATTGCAGAAAAAAGGTCCAAAATCTTAACTGTTAAGCTTATTAAGTATATATTAATAAAGTAAATGAAAATGGGTTTTAGACTGGGTTATTTTCTTTTGGTGTTTTTCTTTGAATGCTCCCTTTGGCATTGCACTGGAGTTCTTTAAATGTATTGTGTACAGCAGCTGTCTGTCCTCACATGTTTTTAATAACTTTCTATAGACTAAACCAGTGAATCAGTAAAATACAAGGCCTCTCTGTTAGTGTACTATATCACTAATTGAGGTTTATGCACTTATGGTTTGGCAAGCAAAAGTTTGAGTTCTGTGGCTGTTAAGAAATCAGAAGCTGACAAGAACAACTGACCCATTTGTCTGTCTTGCCTGCTCTCATGAAACAGAGATCCAAACAGTTTCAGCTCCGTTGGCATTTAGTTGTTCATGTGTGCCATGTCTGTTTTGAGACTTCTTTGGCACTTCTTTGAAGGCAGTTACTCACCTTGTCATAGTGGGGCACCTTGCTGGAGATTGTTCCTGCTCTCTGTTTATCTATTAGTTGTTTGGAGGTCAGCAGAAATCTCCACTGGAGGATTTTACTCTCTAGCTGAAGGAGAAAGTACTGTTAAAGGGTTGGTTATCAAGTCTAGCTCTGCTAAAAATAGCAGGAAAGACAGGAGAATAATAAAGTGAATAACAGGAACCCGTACTCAAATTATGCTGGTAACAAACACAGTGTTCTGAGGTTTTCTGAAATAGAGAAAACTTTTGTCCCACATTCCAATAATTTATTTGGAAGGCATGTTCCACTTGAAGATTGCCAAGAACTTTACAAATCTAAGCCTTTTAACGTGTCTAAGGTATGTGCTGTGCCATTTTAAAAAGAACCTCATAGGCAAAAATGATAGCTATTTTTTTCTGGAAACCTGTGGTCTATAATAGTGCAGAAAGCTTTGCTTCAGTAGTGCAGGGAAGCCTCAGACTCTTCAGGTATGAAAACCCATTGTAGCTTTCTATCTCAAAGTTTGTGAAGCAAAAAGTTGGGTGGTTTGTATTTATTTTTGCTTTCCTCTCCTTCAGATCTGAACATAAGATGTATGTGTAGCAAATTGAATTTGAAGTTATATATCTCTAAATGTCTGGCATGATATCACCTCTGACAAGTCTGCAGTTCTAATTGTGCTTTTTAGAGGTGTAAAAATTAGAGGCAAATATGAGGCACTGATTCTTCATATACATGTGTGATTTGAAGATGAAATGGTCAAACTTAGGGCAACAGAGCAGGATCTTTCAGATAGTACTTGTTAAAACTAAACTCTGCAATGTGTGTTAGACAAAAGGTAATTTTTCATAGTTATTACAGATTTTGATGCCAAACTTGAAGCTCTTGCTGCTGGGCTTGGGACCACCAAAATTGCTGGAACTTCCAAAGCACTTATCACAGATTAAACTTATTTTTGCTTCACATTATCTTTGACAGTAGCTGTATTATTTGGAAAAGGAAAAACATGTTTATACATACCTCTTTTAAAGAGCTGCCTGGACTAATAGACATTGTCAGGTACTCTTAGATGGAGGGTCTTTTAGGACGATTTTTCAGCTGGAGATGCTGAACAACTAACTCTCCTGGCTTTTTTTTCACTTTAGTCTGTATTATTTAATAAACAGTCTAAATCTCCACCCCCAGCTCCCTCAAAATTCATTTTGAAGAAGGCAGAACTGTTCAAGGCTTTGAGTGTTGGCTCAGTCAGGAGTTGTTATGTGCAGAAAAACTTTTATTGCCTATAATTTCGAGGTGCCTTCAGGTTCTTAGAGAGCACTGGTGTGCTATCAGGGTGTTGGGACCTTGTTGTTTTGAGAACACTTTGCAGCGTTCAACTTTCTGTGATTTTTGTTTGTTTTTATTTTCTGTAGACTCGAGATGATTTTCTTGGACAAGTGGATATTCCTCTTTATCAGCTACCGGTTTGTATTTTTTGTTTGCTTGTGTTTTATGACTATGATAAGGAATAAATATTTCTGCATGCACTGTGTTAGTCATCTAAGGAAGTTAACTGTACTGCTAATACAAGTGATTAAGTTCTCCTGCTCTGTGGGTTCTTTGTTTTATTTTGTGGATTTGATAGGGGTTTTTCATTGCTGATATTTATTTAAAAGTGCAGGTTACCTTAGCTTTAGAGATTGGTTTCTGCTGCTACAACAGTTAGGAGTGCTTTTAGCTTTTTCATAGATTAACAGTCTCAAAGATAAGAAGAGATTGTAATTATTGTAATTTCTTAAAATATTTTCTTTAAAGTCTCTAAATTTACTTTTGATGTTTCTTATTCATATAACCAGATACAAAAAAGGGTGAGTGGGAAATAGAGCAAGTGTTGCTTTGGACATGTTTTTTCTGGTTTTTATATTCCTTTTGCAAAGCACGTGATTAGTTTTTTTTTTAAAAAAAATCACCAAGAACACTGAAACAAATAAGCTTTTTCATTTTCTTCTGAGGTTTCAAAACATTAGTAGATACTAACAGGTTTGTCAGCAAGTGTTTTAAAGACAGAATAGTAATCATGGTAAAACCTTTCTACAAGCAGTTGTTGTTTCATTCTGTAGTACACATGGACACTGGAAGGTAATTTTTTTTTTTTCTTGAACCAGAGCATTAGGCTTATTACTAAGATTGAAACTGGTATTACTGTTACTGTACCTGAACCTGTAATTTAAATTTCAAAATGTTATAAGGCCTTTAAAGAAATTAATTGTAAGTTTATGGTAGTTTTCTTTAGCTTCAAGTGCTTGATAAAAATTTGTGTTGAAAGAACTTGTCTTATTCCAGACAGAAAATCCAAGTATGGAGAGACCATATACATTTAAGGATTTTGTTCTTCATCCAAGAAGGTTAGTAAATAGCACATGGAAATTATAACTTTCATGTCTAAACAATGCTGTTGTGTAATTAGTTGTAAATATGTAGACATTGTCTAAATTGGTCTCTTTTCTTCAAAGAAATTTGAGCATCCATTTGTAAGATATTGTGGTTCTACTAAAAAGTCAGAATTTGTTTAAATACTTATAGATTATTTTAAAAGAATAAATCATTTTTCTTTGGGCTATGGTATAATTTGCATTGTAACTGCATCTGAGCAGTTTACTATTTCACTGAACAGTGAAAATAGAGACCAATATTGTGCATTAACCCTTTTCAACTTAAAATTGTTTCTTGCCTCCCTGTCTCTTTTGTTTACCTGTTTCATATGAACAGTTTCATGTGACCTTTATAATAAACATAAAAAATGACACTGAAAAGCTGCTAAACATTTAGGAAGGCCTATGTTAAAAAAAAGACAAGGAATTTCTAAATGATAGGTAACATTTGGACACTGATATTAATGTTAAGCATTTCATGTTTGTTTTTAAAATGCAGCTTCTTAACCTAAATCTGAGCAGTTTTTAGCAATAAATTAGTATTTAGAAACAAAATACATAAAATACATATCAATATTTTTCAGTTAGTAGGTTCCAATTTAGAAATAACAGCAGAATATGTGGGATCTATAGATCTTCCTCAGCCAGAAGTATTTTATAGTATTTTACACTTCTTGATTTTTAATAGATCAATGGTTTTAAAAGTTATCAAATATCAAACTTCAATTTGATCTCCTATTTTTCTGAATTTAATATTTCCTATTCTGCAAATGAATGAAGAATATTTATTGTCTCTACATGACACCAACAGTCAAATAAATGAGAAAATTTGACAGATTTCTTTTCCCATTCAAAATACCAAATAAAATCAACATGGGGAAATGTTTTTTTCAGGCTTCTAATTTTGGATTATGCTAAATACAGAGAGGCAGATGCTGAAGTTGTGAGCTTGCTGTAACAGCATTAGGAAAAGTAGGTCTGCAGGTTGACATAATGCTTGATAGATTGTCTGCACACAGTTGAATTCTTATATGAATTAACTTGTCATTATGTCCTTGTTCTTTATTGTTACACCTTGGATACTAGGGAAGTTTTCAGAAGAGTGAGTTGGAAAGAAAGTTTTCCAGTTATGATGTATAATATCAAGCTGTATCCGGAAATCTAAAAACGCAATACCATTATAGAACTCAATTAATTAATAGAAATTAATTAATTATAAAAAGGCAAGTTTTTGTGGAGAAACTTAAGAATAATCTTCTAGTTGTGCATTTATAGCTATTTTATTTCCAGGGAACAATTTCACAAGTGCACAATCAGATAATTTTATTTTCTCTTCTGCAGCCATAAATCAAGAGTTAAAGGCCACCTTAGATTAAAAATGACTTACTTACCGAAAAACAATGGGTCTGAAGAAGAAACCACAGAACAGGCTGAAGAATTAGAGGTGGGAAAAAAATGTGTTTATTGCTGAAACACAAATGTTAGGAATCACTCTAAATATAAATCAGCTATAAATAATGTTTTAGAAACAAACCAGTTAGAAGTCATTGCTTGTATCTTAACTAAAATTGTAAGTCTAAGTTTCTGTTTTACGTCTAATGTTGTTTAACCGCAAGCAGACACAACATCTCTCTGGTTTTAGAATTTCAACTCTCTCCAATTCATAGAGATATTTTGATTTTTAGCCACTGTATAGATGTAATCTTTTGTAAGCACCTCCAATGTAGATTAATGGATTTCTTTTAGAGACTTACCTCTATTCAGCATTGCCACCTTTGCTGTAATTAAACTTTGTTACCAAAGGGTATCCTCATCTGCCTAATACACTGGTAGCATATGTATGAAATGACATTTGTTCACTTTTTTAATGTATTCTGTGCATGCCATTTATATTCCTGGAATAACAACTTCTGATACTAATATGTTTAAGGAACTTGGGTTAAAAATAAGATTTCTGCATGCATAATTTACCCTGTCATTTTTTAAGAAACGAACACACTAAGCCAAACTTACTGGCTTAAGATGCCATGAAACTACACCTTAAAAAGGGGGAGAGTAGCTTAATAAATCAAGATACTTTTTTCAGCTTTGGTAATATTAAAAGTACTTATGTTATATCTCTCAGCCTGGGTGGATTATATTGGACCAACCTGATGCTGCTAGCCAGCCACAACAGCAGCAGCAGGAATCTCCTCCACTGCCTGCAGGCTGGGAAGAAAGGCAGGACATCCTTGGCAGGACCTACTACGTCAATCATGAATTCAGAAGGACACAGTGGAAAAGACCAACTGCTCAGTATGTGTTTTGGCCTGAAAATTCAAGTCTTGTAGCTGGTTCACTCTAGTTACATTGAAAGCAAGGGGAATTAGTTGAGAGCTTTCCCTAGCTTAACTTGCAAGCCTGTGTGCAATAGTCACTGGCTAAAGGTCACTTTGACTGCACTGTGCACTTCCTTTGCTTTGGAAGTGTGTGTCCAAATAGAAACTGGTTGCAGTTAAAGAGATAATAACTATAGTAATGGAAAATATATTTTTCAGGTTTAAGCCGGGTTCTTCCTTCTCGCCAGGGACTCAATTAAATTATTTCCCCTATTTTTCCTCAGTTATTTTTTCCCCTGGAATGCTACCTGGTTCTTTATTTTAACTCACACTTCACATGGACAGAAATGCTTGTTCATTTTGAACAGCTTACATGAAGTTTTATAGTCTGGACTGTTCCTTTTTCTGCTGCCAGAACGACTGTGATGTATGTGTTTGCTGTTAGCCTGGCTTACTGTTGAAAGATAAAATGTGGCTCCTGTGTGCTGAGTTCTCCCCTCCCACCCCACCAGGGACAACGTGGCTGTGGCAGATATGGGCAGTGTGCAGCTGGAGGCCCAGCACGTGTTCACTCACCGGCGACAGATATCAGAGGAGACAGAAAACGTGGACAACAGAGATTCCCCCGAGGTAAAAAAGTAAATCTCTAAATGTTCCTGAAATGCAAGTGGCTTTTTAATCTAGTCAACTCAAAAAGCTTGTCTTAACTCATTGTAACTTGAAACTACCTTCTAAAAACATTTTTTCTTTATTTTCTTTTTAAAGAGCTGGGAAATCATAACTGAAGATGAGGCAACAATGTATAGCAGTCAGAACCTTCCAGTACCTCTCTCACAGAGTAATTGTGATATACAGACTCATCTTGCAGAAGAATTGAATAACAGACTTACTACCTCTGGAAGTTCAGCTACTGGCCAGTCAGCAGCCTACACTGTAAATTATTGTTCTTGTTGTTCTAATGTAGAAATATCTACAGTATTTTGCACAAAATGTTACTACTGGTAGAATTAGATCCATAAATATTTAGTTTAGCAATTTTTAACTTCTATCTCAAATGCAGAGATTTTAAGAATAGTCTTTTATTATAGAAACCCATCTAAACAAACATTTTATTCTTCCCTACTTTGCTGATATGAATTTCTGCCTGAGGGTAAAACAGGCTTGTGTGAACTATTTTTCAGTCCGTAAATCTACCTCTTAGTCCACTGTCATAGTGCTGCTGAAAACTAGGGATGAAGAAAGCTGTCTGTGCCCTGACAGCTTATTTCTAAAGGAGTTGTGCTACATGGGTGACTTTTCCCACTACAACAAGTCTTAAGATAGATAACTTTTCATTGTGAATATTGGGATAAGGTTTTATGAGCAGACCTGCTGATTCCATAGCAGTGAAAAAGGGAGCTTACCATACAGTTCCACAGCCCTTGTGCCAGTTGTGAAACTCGTCTGACCTCTGGCTGAGTCTGTGCAGCTTGCTAACCCAGCAGAAAACTATTCTCTCTTTTTCCCCAACTTTGTTTTTTTACAGCTGTAGCAAGCTGAAACAGCATGCTGAGTTGTCTGACAAATACTGTGGTGGCAAAGGAAAGCAGCAGGAGTACATAGCCAGAGATGAAACTTGTCTTTTTGGTGGTAGCAAGCAATTAAGCTCAGCTGTCTTGTGAAACCCGAGCTCCACAAAACAGCCCTGTAACCTGATCTGTGACCTGAGAAATCCGCTGTCCATTGAGGAAAGCCCATAGAGGTGACCCAGACCATGTAGTCTGTTAGATTTGGGTATTGAAGTAATCATTAGCTTTTGTGATGTTAAGAATGCCATTTCAAGTGTAAATTTGGAATGGAAGATGTTCATCTGAGTTTGTACAAATGCATCACTAGTGTTGCTGGAAATAGCCAAGTGAGAGTAACAAGACTTTACTTGATCTCTGCTATTCAGCATCCAGTGGGTAGCAAGAAAACTGTTATTTCAGCTTGCTTGGGTGGCCTGAGCAAAGATAGAAGCTGATTTTCAATGTATTTGCTAGAGTCAGGTAGCGTGACATTGTTGCCTCCCTTTACCTCCATGGCCCCCCCAAAAAACCAACAAAAAAACCCCCCAAAACCAAAACAAAACAAAAAAAACCACTTAATCATGGTTTTTCTTTGACCTATTCTAAAAGGTTACGTAGATAAGGAAAATTGCTTCAAATAATCAGGGAAATCCTGGAGCAAGATGAATTACAGTTACTTAATTGTAGCAAATTAGGTCTAAATATGGCTCTAGGCAGAAAGGTGAATGCTGATGCAAAGTCCAGGGATTGAATTACTCTTCTCAAACTGGCTGTGTTGGACTCTCACATCTTGTCATTATTCACTTAATCTATTCTCTGGAAAGCTGTGTTAGCTGTAATGTATCACAGGCTTTACTCTACTGACAAGTTAACACAGTAAGTTCTATGCTGTAAATTCAACTGGGATATAACTAGTTGTAATTAACTCTAATGCCAAAACATCTATTGCTATGGTTTTCTGAACTTTCACAAGCCTCTATTATTCTGTTTTAAGACTGTGAACTTCATGTTTCTAGTAGTGTTAAAATAGGAGTTTCAAAAATACATGAAATCAGTATTTCAAAGCAAATGCTAAATTTTGTTCCAGATGAAAACTGTAATAGTTTGAAGTGTAATAACCATTGTTGACTGTTTGCTGCCGTCCTTAAAGCTGCAATAATAGCTAATGTGTCATTTCTCTTCACTACTTCAAGAACCATTCCAGCAGAAGAGGTAGTCTGCAAACATACAGACTTGAAGAGCAGCCTGCACATCCAGTGGTATGTCATCTTCCAGAAAACACAGGCTTTCACGTGTATTATGTGCTGACACTTCAAATGAGATTTGGCCTTCCATGTGCAGCAGCTGTTCTGACAAAATGGCGATTATAGGAGTCTAGTTCAGTTGTAAAGCTTTCAAGTTCCAACCTTGTTTAGCATTAGCTTGAAGCATGGACAGAGCCTGCAGAAGGAAGGCTCTCATGAAGATATGAGTTTTGTTTTTCAAATTGTTTCTCTTATAAAAAGCTATATCAAGTTACATTATGTTTTCATGGTGACACTGCAAACTGTGAGCTCCTAGCCAGAAGAACTAGGCTGGATCAGCCATGTCTAAACCAGGTTTATAAATTAATTATTTTAAATGAGGAGCTTGAATTTTAAATAAACGAATAAATAAAAATCTCTTACTTCATACTATTCAGTAAGGACTTAAATACTTCTTATCTATTTTATCCAATTTGTAAAAGTCATGAACCTTCTGGATTGTTGTTTCAATTTGACAGAGGAAAACCTTTTCACAGTAAGTTTCATAGTTTTCTTAATTGTTTTTCATCTGTTATTACTAATATTTAGTTACTGCCTACTTCATCTGGATTACCCCCAGGCTGGGAAGAACGACAAGATGACAAAGGAAGATCATATTATATAGATCACAATTCTAGAACCACTACCTGGATAAAGCCAGTTGTACAGGTACTGTCTCTTGTCTAATTTGTTGATGTTTTTATTCATTTAACCTTTTAAACATCTTGCTTAATAGAAATGAAGTTGAGAGACCTCTTTGAAACAGAGCCCGTGAAAGGCATAAAGTAGTAAAGTACTACATAAAATATCTGAGGGACTGGAAGGAGAGTTAGGAACAGTAATATTTACAGCAAGTCACTCTGCTCTGAATGTACCAGGGAGGCCTTCTGGAGTGATAGCTCAATGGGAAGGCTGAAAGGCTTCTTTTAACCTTGATAGCATGATCAGTGATTTTTAGTCAATGTTGTTGATATTAGACTAAACAAATCTGTGCACTGTCTGGCACTTGCTTAATGAAACTGCTTTCATGAGTCAAAAATACAGGCTAATAGAAAAAAAGTATATTGCTTTACAGGGCTTTGATTTGATATGATTTTTTTTTTGGTCATTTACCATAGATTGCTACAGAAACAAGTCAGGTGTCAGCTGCACAAAGTATTTCTATAGGAAGACAGCCACAAGCAACATCAAGTGACTCATCACAACAGTCTTCTCAGCAGCAGCCTGACATGGAGCAGGGATTCCTCCCTAAAGGCTGGGAAGTCCGACATGCACCCAATGGGAGACCATTCTTTATTGACCACAATACCAAAACTACAACATGGGTAATGGGCAGCTGCTCTCATGCACTGAAATTCTAGTTCCTCTCAAATCAAAATTGTGCTGCTTTCAGCAAGCTTCTGTATAGATCTTTAGTGCCAAGATAGCTGTGTCTGTTAAGGAGCATATGTAATGCCAAGTAATTTAAAAGATATGAAATGAGTAGAAGATTATCAGTTTTACTACTTGAATTGGTATTTGAAAGTTTAGCTTGGAAGGAGGAAAATACAAATCTGTTTTGCAGGTGTAAAGTACCTCCTAGATGACATTGTAAAACTGAGATAGCTTATATGTGCTGTTAACAGAAATCAGTTTTGTAAACTTACCTTCAACATGAAATCCATTACCTTGAATTTATCACAGGGAGCAATGTGGATATTTAGGAAAGCAGAGCAGGTGCAGCTACAATATGGATGAGGGAGTTGTACAGATACAGTTCCACAGAGTGGCACTGCACACCACTTGGCAGTGCTATTAGATGGACTAAAGCATTTCAGGAGTAGGTCAATATTACTGCCAGGTAAAAGGGAAAGAGAGAAATGCATTAAATGGATTCAAAATGAGAATTCTTTTCTCCAGGTTTATCGAAAGAACTCATTTAACACCTGACTGAACAACAAAAAAACCCTCACCAAACCTAAAAAGCACAAGGTGTGCCAGAAACTGTGTGGAAAGAGTAATTCGACTCAATTACACAAAAATTGAGTTGAATGAGGGAGTTTTATTTATATGTATGTAAATAGGATAAACTGAGAGGTCATTAGAAGATGATTGTAAATTACTGGAGTAGTGATAATCCCAAAGGATTCCCCTGGCTGCAGAATATGCAACAATTACCTAGTTGGTCCTAGGCATATTCTTTACACAATCCTTAGTAAAGAGGAAAAAACTAAAAGCAGAACAAAACAGCAAAAGGATTTTAACATGCTGCTTGTTTTCTTTTCAAAGGAAGATCCAAGACTGAAAATTCCTGCTCTCCCAAGGAGAAAGACTTCCCTAGATCCAGTAGACCTGGGCCCATTACCAGTAAGTAAACTGTTTTGTGTTTGTTTTGCAGATGAAACAATGTAATTGTTTAAATTAGTATTATTGACATTTGCACATGAGAAAATGCAGCCTGCTTTTTTCTACAAAAAATACTCTATTTTGAATTCCAATGCTGACAGTAGATTGGGGGTGGGGGAATGCCCACAACTGCAGATCATGTTGTGTTCTGTGCAAACTGTGTGATCAGAAATTTATAATTCTTACAGCCAGGGTGGGAAGAGAGAACTCACACAGATGGAAGAATATTCTTCATAAACCACAGTATGTACGATGTAGTATTCTCCCCCAATCATCATTTTATTTCTGAGCATTATCTAAATAGAACTTAATGGAACTAATCAAGAAATGTCTTACAGATACAAAGAGAACACAATGGGAGGATCCTCGACTGCAGAATGTGGCTATAACTGGACCAGTAAGCATTCCTTATGTAGATTTTCATGTTTTTCAGAATGCTGTTAATAGAATCCGAATAAACTCTTGTCATTTTTCAGTCTAGAAGGTGAAATTTCCAGGGTCTTTGAACAAAACATTTTTTATTTTTTTTTTAAGATTGTTTAGAAAGGTTTCTGTGGAAATGGTCTTTAAATGCCAGAAAGAAAAAGCAGTTCCCATGGTAGCAAGAAAGTTTCCCCCTGAGGGGGAGGGATTTAAAGTGGGTAAAAACCTGTAATTTTTTATCCACAATAGCTCAATTCAAGACGTAAACTCGAGCAAAAAGAAAAAAAAAGTCTCTTAAAAAGGAATGAAATTAATTTCCAACTGAAAAAATAATTATATAGCCTTGATACTTAATCTGAAGTGCAAAATCACCAGGACTAATTGCAAAGCTGGTACACATTATAATTATAGATGGGTTTTAGTGTTCAGCTGATACGTGTGTTTATTAATAGCCCACGTATGTAAACAGCCTTCCCTGTCGATGGAAAATAGAGGTGTTTGTAGCCAGGTCTCTCATGATCCAGCAGGAAAGACTCCACGTTCTGTACGTCACCAAAGGCGTTTGGGTCACTTTGATCTGGGCCAGTCAGGGATCTCAGTTTGTTACATCAGCTGATGGTGAAGTGCAGGATAAATTCTATAGGACTGCTCTGAACAGAGAAGTGCTTTTCATGCCAGATGTTTGTAAATTGAAAGTCTCCCCGGCCACTCAGTAAAACATTCACTCCTGTTATCTCAGAACTTAAATGCATTGTTTATGCTTCACAAACATAGACTCTACATTAATTGTTAGAGTATTCTCAAACTTCTTCTTTTTTTATTCCCCTCCAAGGCTGTGCCTTACTCCAGGGACTATAAGCGGAAGTATGAATTCTTCAGAAAGAAACTGAAGAAACAGGTCAGTTATCAGTAGGAGTCGGCAGAAGGTTAAGAAACTTAGGCCCCTCAACAAGGGAAAGCTTAGGTTTACAGGGAAGGTAAATTTACTGTCTGATCGTTTGTGAAGAAGCAACTTGTCAGCAACTAGCATTTAATCTAACAGCAGGGTTTGTGACTAAGCAGTGATGAGAGTGCGAACAATCTACTTGAAAAAGTAGAAGTTCCAAAAGTTTACAAAAGTCGTGAACCTGAAAGTAGACTGGCAACAGAGAAGTTTGGGAATCACTGATCAAGCATATAGTAGGTTTTGAAACTCAGAGTATGGAAATAGATTTTACGTTGTCTGTGTAGAAATCTGTGCTATCATTTTGATCAGGCTGGGTGACTGAAATAAGTTGTTACAACCTTAAAATCTGAAGTTTATGAATCTCACTGGGAAATTGTAGTTTGAAGTGGCAGTGACAGGTGTATTTATAACACATAGCATAAAAGACTGGAAATAGAATCTGGACAGTGAGATAACAATGAGTCTCTGCACAAGTGCAATCAAATTTTGTATCCTTGGGAGATATTTTACATATACAATAAATAAATAAAAAAGTTTAGATCCACCTTTTACCTACCAAGTCTGCCTATGCATTTTGAGCTGACATGTAAGTTGCACCCAATTATATATGCACCTCATTTTTTGTGTTCCTAGTCAAACAAGCTTGGCATTTGTTCAAATGCTAAATTATGCTAATCTGAGAAATGATATACAGCCCAGCCACTCAATATAATCATGGTAATTTAAGAATTAAATATAACTGTAGATTTTGTGTTACATAAGAGAGTGGGACATATAGCCTTGTAGCCAGAATACTGAACTGGAAGGTGAAATAAGCCAGGTAAAATGGCTCCAAATAATTTTATGTATGAACTATGAGGGGTTTTTTATGAAGTTTGTAATATGATGAATGTTCAGTGTCAAAAAAGACTGCATGCCTTTCTGCATGCAGAACAACTGCCCATATGGTGTTACTGGTAAGATACTACTTAAACTGTACTTTCTTAGTATGAAATAGGACTTAGTATCTGAAATTCCCCTTACTAGTTGAATTGTAGGTAAATAGTGTCTTCTCAATCATTCTATGTTATGTTTCCAAGCTGTTTAAGGAAAACATTTGTGTGCCCTTCTGTGTGTTTTTACAGAATTTGCATACTCTGCAAAGCTATGAGATTCTGGGTTTTGTTCTGTTATTTTATGTTTTCGTATTCTCTTTTTTTTAGAGTGATATTCCAAATAGATTTGAAATGAAAATTCATCGCACAACAATCCTTGAAGATTCTTATAGAAGAATTATAGCTGTAAAGAGAGCGGATTTCCTTAAAGCAAGACTTTGGATTGAATTTGATGGGGAAAAAGGTTTAGACTATGGAGGAGTGGCCAGGGAATGGTTCTTCCTGCTCTCTAAAGAAATGTTTAATCCTTATTATGGATTGTTCGAATATTCAGCTACGTAAGTAATACAGGTCTGGAAGACATGAAGACTTACCTGGGGAAAGTAGATCAAATGTATTTCTCAGACCTTCTTTAAAAATGGAATTACTGCCTCCTCACCTGCAACAGTACAGGAGGGTTTAGTTGTTAATAAGTGCAATAATTTGCACCTTGTTGCTTGACAGCAGAATAATGTGGAGGCAATACCTGCATTTTTTTTTTACAGCAGTCTAACATAAGCCATGTCCTCCTTGCATGGACAAGGATGTGCTTGCAGCCATCTCCTGCATAACAGAAGATTAACAAATAATGCAGAGCATGCTATTCTGACTACTTCAAAATTAGTAGCAGTTAATCCTTTCTCTTTGCTATGTCTTTAACTTACAAAGGTGTTTCATGATGGTGGTTTCTGATATGCTAATTGTTTTCTGTTGAGTGTTGTTAGATGTTAGATATTAACATCATGAAAAGCAATAACTGATTTAACTAGTGATGTCTTTCAGATCTTCAGATGTGAGACTGTTCCAATAGTACAACATTTTGTTTTTCTTTCTCTTCCCTGTTCCCTCCCTCAACTTCAGAGATAACTATACTCTGCAGATCAATCCAAACTCTGGACTTTGCAATGAAGATCATCTCTCTTATTTCAAGTTTATAGGTCGTGTGGCTGGAATGGCTGTTTACCATGGCAAACTTTTGGATGGTTAGTATTTATTTTATGTAATATGATATTTAGATTAATACTGTGGCTGGTTTGAATCTCAAGTTACATAGTGTTGAATTTATTTCTTCTTCTTTAAAGCCTTTTTCATTCGTCCTTTTTACAAGATGATGCTCCAAAAACCAATAACACTACATGATATGGAGTCTGTGGTATGTAATTTGCTTTATCATGTATGTTAAGATTTCATGTTCATTTTAATTCCTCTCTATTTATGTCTAATACATTGTGAAGGTTGAAAAGGCATGATTCAAAGAAATTTCAGACTTCATCTTTTATAAGTCTGTAAGTTCTATAGGAATTAAAACTTCTGAGAATATCAAAGACCTAGACTCAGGTTTAAGTCAGTTGAACTGTATTGGAAACTTTGACTCTAAACTTTCTGTGATATTTTCTTAAAATATTTCTAGACACTAGGGTTCTTAAAATTGCATCTAAATCTCTTTAGGATCCTTGTCTTAACCTGTTTTTTAAATAATATTTTGCTGTGTGAGGCATTTACATAGATTGCTGTCATCAGGTTTCTAATGTCTTTAGATCCTTGTACAATTGTAGAGTCCCTGTATCCATTAGAGGATTACCCTGGGTAGCAACATTCACTGGACTGTAGTGGAACCTCTTGCAGCTTAAAAGGTGGCTATTATGTTTTCTGTCATTCTTTCTCAGGATAGTGAATATTACAATTCTCTGAGATGGATTCTTGAAAATGATCCAACAGAACTGGACCTCAGATTTATAGTTGATGAAGAACTTTTTGGTCAGGTTAGTATGTTTATGTAAAGTAGAATAGACAAAACATCAAAGAAAATATTTGACCTGTGAAATCAGCTGATTTTATCTGTGTGGTGTTAAGAAAGCCCCTTCATTCACTCAGCTGCTTTTTGCTTATGCAGTGCTTTTATGTGATAAAGGACTTGGAAATAAGCAGAGATTTCAAAAACTGCTTATGTTTTTTTTCTTAAATATTACTTGCATTGAAATGTAGCTATTGCTGTGAAGGCAACCCAAGACTAAGATATCTATAGTCTCATTACTTAGTCTGGAGTAGAGGTAGTTTTTATGTGATTGGATGGAAAGGATCAGCTGTTTTGGAAATGGTTGGAATCACTGGGAGATAATGGTTTTTTTTCTCTAATATGTATTAGAAACCTATAGAATAAACAAGTTTGTTATTGTGTAGAAAGCTATTAAAGATAAGTCATACAAACCCTGTGGTATTTCTACATAAAAATTCCAAATTACAGCTGCCAACGTGATCTAAGTAGGATAATAACCTTTGTGGTCTTGTGCAACTGCAGTAATCCTCTGTAGGAGCAATGAAAATGTACTTTTCTGATCAACTGAAAATCAGATATTTGTTTACTGAGGTTCTAGTAGTATAAATCATTATATATTAGAGATGTGTATTGATTCACTTACTTACTGGGACCACTGCTGAAGTGGTTCTGTAATTGTTTTTCCTTGAGATTTGGAAAGAAGGCTGGGTCATGGAATATGCAGTTAGCCAAGTCCACATTACTGGAAACTTGTGTGCTGACTGGGGTGGTGTGTTGTAGCAGGTCAGAAAAGTGGAGGTTTCCCCATTGCAGTCTACTATCCCTGAATAATACATTTTTTAAAAAAGAATCAACCAAATTCTCTTTATTACATGACCTGTGAAACTGCATCTATTTCTCATGGTTTTCAAATTCTGTGGTGTTCAAGAGTTGCCTGAATTACCTGATTTAACATAGGAATTCTGTTACATCCCTGTGTTGTTTCACACCCATTCTGTGTATTGCATTTAGACCCATCAACATGAACTGAAGAGTGGTGGATCAGAAATAGTTGTCACCAACAAGAACAAGAGAGACTACATTCAGTGAGTAGTGGTCACTGTGTGCAATTGGATCCACCTGTGTGTGGTTTAGCTTTATTTACAAAAGGAAGTTTTTGCTTTCTGTATGTAAATCACTTTTATTTTAAATGGTTTTGTTCTCTTTTTCACCTACAGTCTTGTAATTCAGTGGAGATTTGTGAGCAGAGTACAGAAACAAATGACAGCCTTTAAAGAGGTATAACTTTAATTACAAAATAAATTCCTGTAAGAATTACATCTAATATCAAGCTTTTTTGGACATCCTGAAGACCCACAAATAATTTTGTTATGTGAATGATGTAAGGTATAAAGAAAAGGCAGTGATACTTCTTGTAGTGTTAGCTGTGAAATATTTCAGACTTAAAAATCTTTCTGATATGTTTTTACTGAGGTTTTGAATTCATACTGAAAAATGGGCTGATTTCTCAGTCATGGCTGACAGCTTTAGCTGTAGTACAAACTATTTAATGACCTTTGCAGAAATGAAACGTAATTCAATGATATTAGTTTGATTTAAACTAGGTTGCTTATCCTTATTTATATAAATTGTATCATGTCTATAAATGCATATAAATTATATTAGACTTCCATATTCATAACTCAGTGTTGCACAATAAAGATGTGAGAAGTCAGAGTTAAAAGTGCTATAACCAAACTGCAGACTATTGATGTCCAAACATCTGTATTTGATATATTGCTTTGGCTCTGTTTACTAAAGCTTCTAAATATCATTCTTCATGAATAAAAATGCTTAAATAATGTTGACTTGATTTTCAAAAACTTCTCTCATCTTTTTAGGGCTTTTTTGAACTAATACCACAGGATCTGATTAAACTTTTTGATGAAAATGAGCTAGAGGTAAGTGTACCATGGAAAAGAAAGCAAATTACAGTGCAGCTTAATTTTACTGACGTAAACTTTGGTGGTGTTTGTTTGGTTTTTTATCTTTGTAGTTATTAATGTGTGGATTGGGAGATGTGGACGTGGCTGATTGGAAGCTACATACAAAATACAAGAATGGCTACAACATAAACCATCAAGTAATACAGTGGTTCTGGAAGGTATTATGAAGTTCTAATATTTTTTGTTTAAAAACTGCTCAAAAGCTGCTGCCTTTCTACTCTGCTAGTTTATTGTGTGATTAAATAACAGATTAGGTAAATATTATTTGACCATTAAAGATTTTGAGGAAGTAAGAAAACTCAAGATGAGATGCATGGTAAATGTGTAAATATAATACTGATCCTTGCTTTTTCAAAAAAATCCGTGTCTGACGGGTTAAAAATATTTCTATGTAGGTTTTTCTGGCATGGTTACACTAAAGAGGTGTTAAACTCTTCTGTTTAATAAATTACAGGAATTTGGCTGCTAGTTCATAACATCAGGAAACTTCAAAGAAAGTAGGGGCCAGATCTTCAAGGGAAGTATTTTAACAGCCTGCTAAGCCAGTAACCATACTCCTGTTACTGTGCCATTAAAAAATTGTTGACTTCATAGGCAGAGAAGTATATTGTGGGTATCACTAAAAATGTGTATATATCTCACAGATAATGATTTAGAGGTAGATATTATATTGCTTAAGTCTCCTAGCTTAAAACCCTAATTTAAAAATAAATCTTTAATTGTAATCATTATCATACATAGGCAGTCTTAATGATGGACTCTGAAAAGAGAATAAGATTACTTCAGTTTGTTACTGGCACATCCCGTGTTCCCATGAATGGGTTTGCTGAGCTGTATGGTGAGTACTTATGGTTATCTTCACAATCAGGTAATAGAGAACCTGAAACCAAAATTGTCCTGATGTTTGACTTTAGACATAGGCAAATTACTTTTCAGATTTTAAAAATCAGTGTATACTGGCAGTTATACGAATCAAAGTTAGAGAAGAGTTACTTAGATCACATGTATGTCCCATGTTCTATAAATACTTTGCTTTGATTCTGGTTTTGGACGTTTCTAAATGTATAGGACTTCTCAAATGAGTGCGGATTTTTAAAGTTCTCAAGAGCTGCAACAATCCTGTTTAACACATGATTGAGCTTGAAGAAAATTCTGTTATCCAAGATCTGATTACAAAGACGTGCTGGCATCAGCAGTTAACTTCAGTTCCCCAACTGCTTTTATGTGCTCACAAGCCACGGTTGTACAGATGCAGTTGTTTGTAAGGATATACTCCAGAGGGGACCACTGAAATGACACGGGTTAAACACAATGCCACAAGAAAAGTTGGGAACCTACAAAGCAGAGACTGAAACAAGCAGATGACAGCAGGGAGTGACTTCAATGGCAAAGCCAGAAAAGCCACTGTGGAACGGCCACGGGCAGGCAGAGAGAACAGCCCAGGAGGGTGGAGATGCTCTGCTGATGGGAACTGTTTGCAGCTGCCATCAGCTATTATGCTTTCTGCTAGACTACTTTATTAAGGCTAAAAGTGCTGGAGGTCCTGTGCCAATGACTGAATAGCCTAATTTGCCAATTTGATTAAACATTTTCATCTTCATAAACAACACATTAATTTGTTTATAAAACAGAGGAATTGTGAACAAATACCACCCACCACGTGTTCCCATTTCTCCATGTCTTCATTTTCATTGTAAATACTTGGTTGATTTTTTTGTGCTCCATCAGTAAATGAGTTGTGAGTTCCAATGGGGAGGACAGTGCCCTCAGTAAACTTGAGCCATGTGTTTGCTGTTGCACCTGAACCTTGGCACTGCTGGTGTTACAGCACATGCTCATCACAGGGCAACCCAGGCAGAATTCTGCTGCCTCAGGAGTTCTGTTTTATCTAAAAACACTACTAGAGACAGAACTGAAGAATGATCCAGGGAAAGAAACTGTTGAAGCTTTTGGCTTCCTTCTGCCTGGGGATTAGGATATCCTTGGGCAGTGTTCTGGCCAAGTCCCAGTTTCTGTAATTCTATTCACTCATTAATGAAAAATTCAGTTAGTGGTTGTCTTGCACAGTGCTTTGTTTATTTCTTTTGTGGTTATTCATCCTCACCAAACCCCAGTGAGAATCAGAATCACATTTCCTGTACCTGTAGAAGAACTGTAGGTGGTTTTTCAGTGCTCTGTGCAGGTCCCTGGTGCTTCGCTGCTGCCGGGCTGTCCCCGTGGCTGTTCCCTTCCCACCCCTGGTGTGCAGCCCTGGATCTGACTTCCTAGCGGAGATCTCCCTCTCGTGGCACAGAGAGGCATTTCTGCTCCTAAAACGGCAGTACTTGGACTCTGGGAGCAAATCCCCCCCAGCTGCAGAACTGGGACACTGAACAGACGGTCTCTGACAAGATAGTGATTTTTTTTTTTTCTTTTTTAAACTACACAGTCTTCTCCAGACATACACAAATGCTTTCAACAGCCGAAGGATATGGTTATAAAATGCCCTTTGCATCTCCTTGGTGAGGAGTTGAGAGGTCCAAGAAACTTTCAGATCTGACAGTTGTTGAAGGCACAGAGGTAGCTGGGGCTGCACTTGCAAGCCAAAAATGTTCTCTCAGGTGCATAAGAAGGACCTTGATGCACAAACATGGTCACTGTGCTTGAAAAATTCTCAGTTACTCAGCTCTGTTGTTGTGTAGGTAAAGGTGGACATCAAATAGTTTCTACCAGGTTAAATAACTTGTCACATGGTGATAAACATGTATAGTTTTTTATGTGCAAAATTTGTACAGCATAAAATTGTCTTCTCCATAAAGTTTTCAACTGCCAAGTACTATGCATATGCATTTAGGTCATAGACTTTTGAGCTTAAGCTGTAAAAGTCTCATGAAGTTAAGGTATAGCGAACAATGATTAAAATACAAGTGATTTTGGATTATTGACCGTTACTGAGTATAGATTGATTTGATTTGTATAGGTAGCTCCCACTGATCTTAGAATTAGATTACAAAGAACCTTCATTTCAATTTCTCATTATAAAAGGATCTCGTAATAGGGTGAAAATTGATGTATTCTTTCCTGCAGGTTCAAATGGACCACAGTTGTTCACAGTTGAACAGTGGGGTACCCCTGAAAAGCTGCCAAGAGCTCATACCTGGTGAGTATTTAATTTAAATAAGTCATGGCCTTTAGTCAGAATGATAAAACACTGAAGAGTTCTCATCTGTTTTTCAGCTTTAATCGCTTGGATTTGCCTCCATATGACTCATTTGAAGATTTATGGGATAAACTTCTTCTAGCGATTGAAAACACTCAGGGTTTTGATGGGGTTGATTAAGACACAGACAGAAATTTATAATGGTCCAGTGCTGCAATTTCATTTTAAGGGTTTACAAACAAATTTGAATTTTCCAGGGACTACCATTGTATTTAGTCACATGGCTATTGAATCTTCATAGTATCACGTGTAAAATAAGTAAGTATTAAAAATTCACTGACTTTTGAAAATGTATTTTGTCATTTCCACAGTTTTCTGTACTTTGCTAATAAATACAATATACACATTGGATGGGCCAGTGCCAAGTTAAGTCAAAAACTAAAATGTTTTTAAGCAGTTGCCTCTTGTACAGTGTTTAAGACTGTCCTGCAGTAAACTACTGAAGTAAAGCTGTGAAGAAATCTTTGCAGAGAGTTGAAATTTGAATTGCTGCTGTAAGAGGAACAACTGAAATTGTTAAACTGCTTATAAAAAAAACCCCAACCAACCAAAAAAAAACCACCAAACACCAAACCCAGCAAACTTCATATAATGCAATATCATAATCTGTGCTGCTTCAGGCTGTTTGCAACAGATCTGCTCTAAGCACTTTACAATTCAGCATAGTAAGTGAAACATTGGAAAGCATTTGTTTGCATTATCAGCCATCCAGTTTGCAGAACATTGACTTGCTGACACATTTGTTAGATTTCTGTTTCTAACTTGCTTTTGTTAAAACAGTGTAACAAACCCAAGATTTTTATACAAAACAGATAAGGAGCGTAATTCTGAGTTGTAATGAGGAACTATATCCATTTTTTGTTTGAATTTGTATACTGATGTTGGTTTATTGAGTGTTCATCACTTTTTTTTGATAAATTTGTAGTTCAACGATGGATAATATTTTCAATTCAACCTTTTGCAACAAATCAATCTTAAAGTGGAATTTGTATGGATATCACTCAGTTACTGATAGTTAGAGGCCTTTATTATCCATTCTTGCAGTATTGCACTACATAACAATAAAGAACATGTTTACAGGGTTTTCTGGGCCAAATTCAGCAGTCTGTCGTGTGCAAACTTCTCTGACCTGCATGGAGGTTGTGCACACGTGATCAGGTGCAGAATTTGGTTCTGTGATATGTTTACAGGTTGCTAGTTTCTACAGCTGCATTTTTATATTTTTTTTCTCCACTGTTAGTCTAGAAACCAAATTTGTTAATACAGTATAACCAAAGTCATAACCAACAATGTGCAATTTATTGTAGATCAACTTGTCATATAAATATTAGTTTGATTTCTTTTGTAAATGTGGGTATTTTTTGTATTAATGTTAACACTTTCTTTGAGCAAGTGCTGGTTAAAATGATTAGCAAAGTTGGTTCTAAAAGAAAAAAAATCGTTCATATACCTGGCTTGCTCAAACTTTAACATTTTATTATGATGCCAATTAACATTTTATTATGATCTGAGGAAATGACAGTACCTAGCTTTGGCCAGCAAATTTCTGTTAGTCACAGTCTTTATAAATATGCAAGAAGAAAGTGTAGCACATCTCTCTCTGAAGATATGTAAATTATGTAACAAATGTTAATGGGTCTTAAGGGATATTTAAAATCCCACTTTGTTTTATTCTTTGACTAGGTCATTAGGACTGAGAATATTACATGTAAATAAAGGTAACTTATACAAATTTCCCAAATCTATATGCAGTTTTGTAAAACGTGAATGATATATCAGTAAATCTGTATAGATTTGAATGTAGCAGGTTTTGTTGCATACTTTAAAGTATAAAATAAGGATCCTGAGAGCAGTAAATAAAAGTTTATTCTAATAAATTGTGATTCAGTTCTTTGAAGTACAAATCAGTCCTGAAATAGCAAGAATTCAGTAATTTTAGTACTCCTACGTAGGCCACGGCAGCAGTTCCAGCACAATAAGCTGCTGATTTGGTACAGGTGTTCAGATGCAGCAGCACCCAGTGCTCTGTTCCCCAGACCTGTAGCCTTTAAAAAATTCATGTTGTGTTTCTGTAAAAGCTCTAGGTCACTGGTAAAGGAGAGGTCAGTGGTGCTGAGTATCACAGAATCATAAAATCATAGAATGGGTTGGGTTGGAAGGAGACCTTGAAGATCAACTAAATCCCATGGGCAGGGACACTTTAACTAATTGCTGAGGAGCCTATCGAACCTGGCTCCTGGAGAGGGTCATGAACAGCTAAAGGAGACTTGGGCAACCAGGGCGATGCTCTCCTGGGTCTGCTGCATGTCCCTCTGTTCTTGAGTTTTCTGCACATCACACTTCTGTGTTCCCTGAAGCACATGCACAGAGATTTTATGGAGGCAACTCCAAAGATGCTGCTATGAACACTTACCTACCTTTTTCACCAGAAGCATGGTTCCCAGTATGGCTCTGTGTGCCAGCTGCAGACCTCTTACCCTGGCATTGCAGAGGAGACATGAACTGCTGCTTCCCAGCACTGCCAGGTGAGGGGTAAGGCAGAGAAGTTTCCCAGGTAGGTAACAGCTAAATGTGTCAATCTGCTCAGGGGGAAAAACAAAAGGGTCTGTAGGGTTGATGTTTGGTAAAAGATTTTGTGCAGATATGGTTAAGAAGCATTTATCTGTGAAGAGACTGTTTAAGAGTAGACTTGAGCGAGGTGCTCATTTTAGGACAGGGACTGAACCATAATGGGAGGGAGAGAATGGCTACAACAGGAATAGTTTTGCTTTTCTCAGCTTTAGAAACACCACACTGAAAATTCAGGGCAGTTGGTGGTAGCAGTTTTCTGGGCTGCTCCAAGCCTGAGAGCTGTAAGCAAAACACACTTTCTTGCTGTTGATTGTGGCTTCTGCAGCTCAACACTGATTCCAAACACCTTGTATAGAACATGGAGACTCCAGCTGAGGCTCTGTCTGGGATCTGTGCTCTTTGGGCTGGGCTGGGCCTGGGCCATGGCCCTGCTCGGGGCCCCCCTGGCTGCAGTCAGGGCCTCTGTGTTGGGGTTTCTCCCTGGACCCCTCGGGCCCTTCCCGGCACCTGGGGTGGGCAGGGCAGTGACATGAGCTGCTGGCACAGAGGGGTTACATGTGTTGGGATGGTGTGAAACCTCTGGGAAACTTTTCAAGGGCTGAACTTCTTTGGGAAGTTAGACCTTCCTGTTGCACGTTCAGTAAGGATGGTGGTGACCTTTTTTTGTGTATTAATTATTACCATTATACAGTGAATGGTGTTTCTGAATAAATAGCTGTGATGCTGTTGAAGAAGTGAATTTATTTAGCCTAAAAAATGTAAAGTGTATAGATTAACCTCAACAAAGACTTGCAGTGTAAACTGTTCCTGATTAAAAGGTTTTCTTAAACTGCTGTGGGTGAGGCTTTCTTGGGTTTTCAGTCCATGTCCCTAATTTGGTTTGTATTGACTTGAAGGGTTTTGGTAAGAAGTTGTCTTTCTCTAAAATTTCTCCTTTACTCCAAAGGTTATCGTATATGCAGAAGAGCTCTCCTGTCTGGTGTTAGGGAAATGAGACTTTAGGCACAAGCAAGACAAATTCAACACTGACTTGGAAGTTTGAGGCAGTGGGGGATGTCGTTTTTTCATTCAAAATTCATTTCTCTCAACAAACAGGTTTTTAGGCTGGGTGTTATTTGTATCAAGTCTCTCAAGGTGGTGCAGGTGATTCTTCAACATTTTTGCTGCATTTTAAGAGGAAGTTAAAAACAATAATTTCTTTAAACTGAGTCTTCACTTGTGCTTCTTGAAGGACACATGACTTAAATTCTTTTTAATTACTATTAATAAGTCACATCTGTAGCATATTAAACAGATTTTTTTTTTTTTTACTAGAGACTCAGTTGAGTACTTATGCATCAAACCCAAGCAAAAAATAGAGTGTAAACTACTCATTTTCCTTTTCTATTCTATTGTTTCATGCATAAACTTATTTTGTAAGCTTCCTGGTACCTTAACGTTTGATTTGTTCTGTAGAGACTCAGTACAGTTTGGTGCTATTTCACTAATTGATGTCGTCTTTACAAAAATCTGCACGTGTTTCCTTGAAATCCAGAGCTGCCTCTGGGACACTGTCACTGTGAAACATGTCCTGGATCAGCACAGATTTGCTTTTGTTTTCTTGTGTACTTTTTTTGGTGCAACTTCAGCATTACTTAGCAAATATATGATACTCATCAGTTCCCTGGGGCAGGAATTACATCATGCTGAAACACACGTGAACCACTTAAAGCTGAATAGGTGTAGTTTTTCATTTTGCTCATTTCTTGTGGTCAAAAATAATGTCAGTTGTTAGGAGACCAGACTCTTCTGTCTGTTGTTTCTCTTGGTTTTCATGCTGTCTGTTCATGGGTGTTTTTCTTTCTGTTTCTCATTAGTTTGTTGTGAGGGTTCTTTACATAGGGTCTTATCAAATTGGGGGGTTTTTTTGGTATGAGATTCTCCTTTTTTTTCCAGACAGTTTGTTTATTTTAATATATCACCCTTTTCAATCAGCTGCTTCTTTAAAGGAATCAATGTGCAGTTCTTGTGATGTGAACTGAGAAGAGCTCACTTACTTATCTGCAGTTCAACCACCACCAAGAACCCATACTTCTAGTGTCATAGAAGCATGTTATTAAAACATCTATATATTTAAAAGGCAACCACTATTTACCATCTTCCATGGTTATAAATGGGAATTCAGCATTTAATAGCTACCATGTCGCTCTGCTGCATCACAAAATCAGTAGGAGATGCAAGCACAAGCTTTGGTATTCTTACACTAAATCATTTTTCTTTGAAGTGGAGACTTAATTGCTTTTTCTCTGTGGAACATATATCATTAGCACGCTAATCAGAATACAAACAGCTCACAAAGGGGATAATGAGGGAGAACTTCCATGTAATGCTTGGTTTATGTCCACATGACTCTGTAGAAAAATGTTTTGTTTGCTGAGCTGTCCTTAATTTGAGGTTTCTTGCTTAATGAGACTTCAAACAAATTTTGCATTGTAGGTTTCAGGTTTTCATCCCAGAGAGAGGCTTGGGATTTCAGGGAGGGGGGAGGCCAGTCTGCTTGGAAAACCTGAACAGACATTGAGTAAGTGAGCCTGCCTCTTGAGGAAAGACAGATAAGGCAGCCTTCCGAAATGTGACAGAATGTAAAACTTTCTGTTGAAATACACCACAGTCTAAAAACATACATCACAATTTGTTTTTCTTAAGCCCTTTTGAGTTTAATTTAACAGAAAATGTTTTCATAATTGTCTGATAGCTTTTCTGATATTTTCAACAAGCTGAAATATTTCTGATTGGGGTTTTGTTTTGAGGGCTGGGAAGTCTGACCTTTCGGAGGCTGTGAACACACATGTCCTCCTATGCACTGCTGCTTGGGAGTATGCAAAATACTAAAGGTTTAAATCAAATTGCCCTGAGGACTGCTTACTGACCTTTTGAATGCAAAGCTGTCAAAACCTTCAACTAGACATCAGCTAGAGAAGAACACTTTAGGCAGATCAATGCAAATAGAAAACAATGTGGTTTTGACTTTTTGTAATTCCTAGTTAGTGAGAAACAGTTCTTGTGCTGCCAGAGCTGCTGGAAACACTGCCACACTCCCAAGGAGTTGCTGTGAGTAACATGTAGTTTTTCAGGGAAAACCTTATAATCTACTTAAGAAATTAAAAGTTTTCATTAATTGCCAAATCCTGATATAGTTATCTGAGCAGGATGCTTCATTGACTTCAAAGGGATTTTTGTCTATGTAAGGAATGCAGGGTCAGGCCCTTAACTGGTGATAACTTTCTTCAGTGGGTTGTCAGATATGACAAACTATGCCACTTTAATAGAAGTTACCCTGGCCAGACCATGTCATCCCTTTGTCTGGAAAATGTGCTCTCTTCCTTTGCCCAAGTAATGGAGTTTCTATATAGAAGAGATTAGAAATTGCTCTTTAGCTGAAGTTGTGGTTTCTGTGAATATTTTCTTTACTTTGAATAGCTACAACAAATTATTTTCTACTTATGATACATTATATAATAAATTCAGTTTCAGAAAGTGTTTGATGGAGTTATGAGCCCCCATTTTATGTATTCCTGCCCAGCAATTAGTTGTCCATCCTTAACAGATTTATTCCTAATTAGTTGTTCATGCACTATTGCTTGCTGTAATGCAGAGTTTTAAATAAATGCCTCCCTTTCCATGTAGACTGACAGAAATGGACCAAAAACCAGGAGGCTGAGATGCTGTTCATTCCTATGCTGGGCCTTAGTCCAATGGCTACAGGTATCTTTTGCAAGAAGTATTAAATTATCATGTATATCCTATATCCTGTGCTGAAGACTGGTAGAATAATTACTTCACAGGTTAGTAAAAAACCTGTGCTTTATCAGAATGTTACAAGGCCTTTTCTTAGTATAATTAGAAGTTAGCTATCAAAACATGAGGTACTGCTTCATCCAAGGTAAAAATAATATAATTGAGCTCTATTAACATGTAGCTAAAAATTATTATTTTACAAAATTATTCATTTTGCTATTCTCTGCACTGAGAATTCAAAGTCTGACTGCAAACCGTTCTAAGATCAAACTTTAATTTATATAAATGCAATTTTGTAAAGATAAGAGGCGAAGTTGAAATTTTGCACACTTAGAGAAACCTGAGTTAGAAAAGTGAAAACCATTTCAGTCATGTAGATGCATTTTTTTACTGGAAAAAGTTTAATGGGCTCAAGGTGCAAGGAGGCTGCATCGTTTGATCTCTCACTGTAGAAGGAAAGTAATCCTGATCACGCTGTATCTAATTGAGGACTGAGCAGCAAAATCTGCAGCTGCAGCAGGGCTGGGCTGTGGGGAGTGGAACTGCAGGATGTGACTCGAGATGTCCTGCACCAGAGGTGTTAACAGGGGCAGGGGGGCTGCAGCTCACTTGGGATGCTTTGGAAAGGGCGTTTGTCCATCTCTGCCCCTCCTGAAGCCAGCAGGAATTTTGATGCTTGGGAGGATTTGGTCTGCTCTCTGCAGGGTGAAGGTTTTCTCCAGTTAGGCCAAGGCATCACACTTGCTGAGGCTGAATGGTCTGCCCCCTCAGCCACTCCAGGTGGGATTTCCACTCAGTGACTTGCACTGCTCTGATCCTCAACTGAGCACATTAGGCCAATTTAACTCACTAATTTATTATACACCCACCCACCCACACTTTTTTCTCTAGTTACTTAGGATGAACATGCTGGTATGTATTCCATATGTGTACTATTTAAACAATACAAGTTCTGCCATGTGCCAGCATTTGGCCACTGTGATCTTATAGAAGAGGTATCTGACCATAAATGACAGCAACATGTTATTTAGCATTTAGCAAATGTAATCCCAGGCTAATGAATAGCATCACAGCTGGATAGCAGCACAGCTGAAGCCAAGTTATGCTATGAGCAGCTGTAACTGCTGGTTGCTCTCCTGATGTATTATGCAGGCACATCTGTGTATGCTACATACTAAACTGGACCAGGAAACTAATTCCAGAAAAAAAAAAATAACCCCCCAAGTTATTTCCATCAGGATTCATTCTCTGATTCCTTGTGTTCCAAGCTCTTTGCAACTTCCAGTGCCTGTGCTGGGTTGGCAGAAGCGCTGAACTGCATCAAACTGAGGATGGATCCACTGCCTGTGGATCTGCTTCCAGCAGAGCCTCTGATCTCCTCCTGCTCTGCTACACCTGGGCAGGGGCCAGGTAGAGATTGAGCCAGGTTAGTGACAATGCAGGGCTAGGGGGAATTGGGGTGGGCTGCTCTGATTCCCCACAGTCCCTTGGGCCACACAGGGCACTATGATCCAGCTGTATCTCCTGCCTTCAGATCCTGTCCAGCACTGAGCAGACAGCTCTTCCAGAGCCTTTAAAAGAGGGGAAATCCCCATGGACTGCCAAGTGACTCCTGAAGCCCAGCTGAGATAAAACCTCGGTGACTGCAGCTGATGGAGGGAGTCATTTGGGCATCAAAAGAAATCCCCCCTGCACTTCCCAGCTTTTGGCTCCCCTCTGTTCACCCCCCCTCGGCTCGCTCCTTGCACGAGGGTGTTGCCTTTAGCGGGTCAGCCCGAATTCTTGGTAAAGTTTTGGTGCAAGTCACAGCTTCGTGGCCCTTCAAACATCCCAGTCTCATCCCCAAAGCCATGTTGTGCACGGGGGCGTTTGCAGGCCGAGCCTGTGTGCATGTGAGGGGGAGGAGGTGCTGGGAACATGCCTTGAAGGCTTCAAATCTGTTTATCTTCACACTCCTGAGAGGCGATCGCTCTCCCGTGACAGGGCAGTGCGCTGGAGGGAGCTGCGCTGGCAGCGCCGAGATAAACCGATGGGCCACAGGCTGCTTTGGCCAAGTGGCCTCTCCCTGACCAGCAATTCCTTATGTGTCTGTGAGATGAAATGGGACAAGAGCAGCAGGAAGCCTCCTCCAATCCTTCTTTTTAATAGTTCCTTGGGATAAATTGTAGATAAGAAGAGTGACCGCATTGTTAACAAGCTGAGAATGCAAACACAAAGGAAAAGGGCTGCAATCTTTCACAGCAAAAATACATAGATATCTGTAGCACGGTATATTCAGAGTATGTCCAAATGATAGCTAGCCTCTGACTTGCATTGCTTTTCATTTATTTTATTTCCAATGTTTGTGTCCTTTTTGCAAACATAGAGAGAAAAAGAGGAAGAAATTATTTGCTTGTTTCCTGTTGTAACAACAGAATGAAGGTAACTTATACAGGGATGAAAGGAGACCATATTTCATGCCTGTTGCTAAACAAATAGCTGCAGAACAGTGGGTTTGTCATGATAAGCATGACAGACTCTAACAAAAAGCTGCCTCTGAGAGATTCCTTTGTAGATTCAAACATAGAGAGTGGTAACCTAGGAGACATTTTCTTTCTGTTCAGTTATTCTTGGTCTGATACTTATTGTATCGACCCAGAGTATAAACACTTTGATTTATGGAAGATAACATCAGAGTACAGTACTGCAGCATTTCCAGAATTTTGTTTGTTTCTGTATCAGGGAAAAGGTTGAGCTGGGGGACCACAGTGAGCCAATTAATAAATATATACATTGCGAATGCAATTTATGGGGCAGCTCTTCTCCACCTGCTGGCCATTCCTGCACCTCACTGCAATTTCTACATATGCATAAACCCTTAAATAAGTTATTCTGTGTGTCTTGGTGTGCAGATTCCATCTGCTGCTGCCTGTCTGCTGTCACCTTAGTCCCAAGCCTGCTGAGTGCTGAGGACTTTCCTCCCAGGAATGCTGGGCACTCCTGAGCTCTAGGAAGAAAACAATGCTCAGCTCCTTGTTTGAGAGCCCAAGGTGGAATGGCAAAAGTGTACTTGTTGGCCTGGGAAACATTCCTGGTGGTTTGGCTGATCTGAGCCGCTGTCCCATGCCATTGCCATACCTTCAGCTGCATGTTGCAACCTTTATTGTTTCTGCACCTAAGAGCCAGGCTAGGCAGATAAAGCAGGAGAAAATAAGCTCTACTGAAAAACAGAAAGGATTTCAGCTGTGGTGTGAAGGCCAGAAGAGAGAGCTTGAAGCTGTGGTAAATCCAAACTGCACACCATAAGATGTATGTAAGGGCAAGAGTACATCTGGAATCAGGTATGCCCCTTTCTCTGTAGCTGTTTTTTAAAAGTACCATCAAGACCTGATGGCTTGCATCTAGGAAACAGCAGACTGACTGACCAAAAATACTGAGGTATTTTTCACAGCTTCGTGCTGTGCAGGAAGTGGGCATTGGAGAATGAGGGAATGTATTTTGCCAGATCCCTGTGAAGTTGCTTTTCCAAACTGCCTGTGGTTACCTCCAGCAGCAGGGGAGGATGTTGGGGTGTTGTCTTCTCCTGCTGAAATCCATGGCAGGGTTCTTCATTCTGGTGTGCTGAGCCTTCAGGGGTGGGGGTAGACATCTGGAGGCTGCCTCTGGGGCACTCTAAAACAACCCAGCCAAGGTGCACCCACTGATTTGGGCCACTGGAGCACTATTGTGGAAGGTGGTTGGAAGGGAGGGAAATGCTAGTGTAGCAAATAATTGTACTCCTTCCACTTTGGGGTTTGTTGGTTTATAACCAGATGAGATCTGTGTTAAAATCCCTTTGTCAAGGTGTGCTTTTCCTGTACAGGAAGGCTCCCTGGAGAGAAAGTTCATTAGCATCTGAAGAGCTCAACTCAAAGTGTGTTTGCCCATCTGCTCATGGAAGGAGTGAATCTCCTTTGAGAAGGCAATGGAGATAGTAACTGTACACAGGTTCAAAATGAAGCAAGAATCTACTAAGTGACCAAATGTGCCAAAAGTCAACATTTGTATGGTGGGTCTTAATAGACTTAGCATAACACACTGAAAATCTGTGAATACAGTTGTAATTGGGCTGGGAGTTTGGCATGAGAAACAAGAAAGTGTCTAAACATGCTTATAGTGACACCAGATCAAAAACACTCAGAGCAAGAACTGTAAAGACAAAAGAGGCTTCCCTGAGAAGAAGAGTTAATGACACCCTGCCAGGAGAGCAGCGTGGTGGCAGCCCCTCAGCTGGGCTTTGAGGACTCGACTGTCTGAAGGCAGAGCTGCCTGGTGCAAATTGCTGTAATTCCCCTGCAGTTAATGGGTTTCTGGCAATTACCACTGCTCTCAGCCTGCCCTGGAAAAGCACTGCAGCTCCAATACCGCTGCAGCCACGCTAAGCTGCCCTGGTGATGGTACCTCTCCTCCACCCTGGGTGGCTGTAGCTACAGCTTTCTTCGCAGCAGCAGTGACACCTGGCAGCCCCTGCCAGCAGGGTGAGGTGGCACTGGTAGCAGGGAAGGGCTGAGTCTGTGGGGGGAGACCAGGATGATGATTATATGTTGGTTTGAAAATGGATTTGGGCTCTGGGACCCTACCAGCACCTCTTTCAGGCTACAGCTAATTGAGGATAGTGCTGTGATTGCACATAGACTAGTGGGGACACTCACACTTCTGTAAACAGCTCTCTCCCCAGCTCTCCTGTTTCCCACCCAGGGGTGTTCATCCCTATCCTTTTCTGTGCCACAATATTATGGTGTTAGAGCAGAGCAATGCAAAACCTGGAGAATGGATCTTGTGGGCAAAGCAACTTTCTCATCTCTGAGCTTGTTAGATTAGGGGGGACGTGGCAGCACGTGGGAGCCCAGCTCAGGCAGTTTGTGGCCATGCCAAACACCATCCATGCTGCTGTGACAGCTTTTCCCAGACCACAGGGCTAAGAGAGCTAACATGCTGCTATTTTTCTCAGGGAGGAGTGAAATGCTGAAAGGTACATAAATGGTCTAACACCAGAAATATCTTGTTCTAACCTGGGAAGAAACTGCATTCTCCACCCTGGGCTTGTGGCTGCAGCAATCTCATAAATACAGAGTTCACCTTGTGAAGTTTGAACAAGAAGTGAATTTTCAGCTTATTTTGTTTTCCTGTGGCTGCTATGTTCCATCCCAGGGAAGACTCCTTCCTACCAGTTCGCTTTCTAGAGATGTTGGCAATATTTTAGGCGAAGTGTACAAACACCATAGTCATGAGATTTCATTAATTTGGAAATTCCCTCTCTTTGATTCATAATGGTATCAAAATTTTGGATTTTATAGCCCCAGCCCAGTTTAGTAGTCCTGGATGGATTCCCAGCTGCCCTTACAAGGCAGAAGAGCATGGAGAAAAGCCCAGAGTTAGATGTGTTCATGTCAATCACATTTTTAAAATCTTTCTTTTCAGGAAACATATAAACTGGTCTGGCCAGGGCTAAGGCTGAAATGCAGCATAAGGAAAATCAGATTATTTACAGACAGCAACCTGGACAGCATGCTGTTATTCCAGCTGTTAGTAGCACTTCAAAGAGAGCTCTTACTACTGATTTGGGTTTTAAGACATTGAGGAGCTGATTGCTCAAGTATTACAAGTTATTATTTCTTTGAAAGATGTGTGCAGCTTGTTTGCAGATCCCAAAATCTAAGAGAAAGCATAGAAAAGGTTTTACATGGGTCTGAAAGGAACCATAAAACCCGGGGGAGTTAGTGAAGCCAAAAATACAGATTGAATCAAGCAAAAAAAAAGTCTGTGCTGGTGACAGAAGAAAAATTGCTGCCCTGCAGCAAAGTAGGCATAGCTTTGTTTATGTTGGCTGGCAACATCCTGTACTCCTGGACTGCCTTTCTGGCTTTCTCAAGATAATGCTTCTGAGATGGTTGGCCAAGTGGATAGTTGTGTTCATTGGCTGCATATTTACTAACAAGGTGTATTTGACAAAGTTACAACTGGCAGTTTCTTTGAACTGTGGTTCAATGACTTTATCAGCTAAGTATGAATTTAGATATGTTATCACAAGTCTGCACTATCTTTAACCCAATTAATTACTGGAAAATGTGTTAAAATAATGAATTCTGACAAATTAAACAGGGAGAGTTTATGCTTATCTAGTTATTGAACTGCTTAATTCTAACAGGGATTTTATTACTTGTTTTGTTAAACAGAAATGTGCAAATGAAAGTACTGGTGTTTGTAGCTGCCCAGACCCAGGCACAAGGAGCGATCCACTGGGAAGCACTTCCTCTGACAAGCCACTTAGGACAAATATTGCATTTGATCTCATGAGGCAAAAACTCCTCCTGGCACAGTATAGTCCAGGGAGATGGTAAAGAGGTTTCCCCATCACACCAGAATAGACATGAGCACAGAGGACACAGCTAATTTAAACCAGTCCACAAGTAGGACAGGGCTACAACTTGCTCTGTCTCTGTTGTCTTTTTTTGTCCCCTCTTCCACTGAGAGCACTTCTTCCTTGAAAAAGGGCTGGTGAATTGGGCAAGGGGGGTAGTGTCCAGTACAGCTCAGCCACCCACTCAGGCCTGCAGGAACCAATGCAAAGGTCTGGAGGGAAATTACATCTACCCAGGGACAGTCCCAGCCATCCACCAAATGACCAAAGCACACAGCTTAGAAATGCTACCAGCTACTGCATTCCCTGTTGTTATGTTTGTCTTCTAGATGTGCTGAGGTCATCTTGGAAATCTCAAACTCAGGTAACACTGGTGAACCAGAATTTAGCAGGTGAGAGTACAGTACCAGCACGAGCTGCAGATGGAAGCTGTGAATTTGCCACAAGAAAGAATGAACATTTAATCATTAATGCTCAAAATAATATAAACAAAATTGTTTGTAGGTGATACTTTTCTTTCATAGTTCACACTTTTAATTTGACTAGACAAATTAAAACAATGAGGAAAATTGAAAAGTACTGGGTCAGGTGAATCCTATTGCTGTATTTGGTCCTATGTGCACGTGCAGTCCTGCTCTGCCAAGTGACTGTGAAACTGCCTGGATGCCTTTTGGGTAAGTTTTGCATGTAAATCAATTTACAAGCTTTGCATGTAAATCAAATGATTCCTAATCACCTTTCCTGAAAACTCCAGCTAAGATCAGATCAAGATGAATTCTTCTGCTCAGATATTTTTGACAAGTGAGGAAAGTGATGTAGTGACTATGGCTTAGATCACATTTTGGTAGTTCTGATTTTCTCCCAAAGACTTTCAGAGGAGTCACTGACTAAAGCTGTAGCCAGTCCCGGTGATGATGCAGCAGAAGGGACTGGTTTGGCTGCCAGCTCCCGACTCAGTGAGCTTTGCAGTGCTGGCAGGAACAAAAAGCAGTAAAAACTTGCCTGTCACTGAAGTCAGCAGCTCTCACAATGAATGCAAACAGGGGGCAAATCTGCTGAGTAAGAAGATGCCTTACTACATGGTATCTTTAGAAACTAGAACTCTAAACAGACAAAAAAAGGGCTTAGAAATCAGTGGCTGTAAGCATGGAGTAAAATCAGGGGTGAAACTGAAAGCTTAAATGATAGCGGCAGCATTTGGTGGTATCTCCCCATACACATTATACAGAGGTGGTAAAGCATGATTCTCACGCCATACGTTTGCAGTTTAGGTTGCATTTTGGCAACCTAGTTTGGACTTCAGGCAGAAGTAAACTTCAGGCTGTTTTTTGAGAAGGCAAGTAAAGAACAGCTCATCCTCGGCAGCAGAGCGCTGTCCTGCATGGCCATCTGGAGTTGCTTTTATCGGGGCTGTGGGAAGGGGTTAATGAGAACTACTAACATAATCGGCTTTTCATTTCTTACGAACGCCCATCCTCACATTCGAACATTTGCCTGCGTGTGGGGAAAGCCAGTTTCACCTGGGCGTGAGGGTGCTCGGGCACACCTGGACATCGCTGCACCCGCACCGGGCACTGTGGGGTCCAGTGCGCGGGGAGGCACCGGGTCGGTGCTCGGGATGGACAGCCTTGGTTTTGGCACGGCCCAGTCTGGCCAAGCGCACGTGTTGCCGATGCTCGGGGAAGGCACGGCAAGCAAGCAGCTTGGAAGGGCTCAGCACCGGGGAGCTGCCGTCGGGTCCCGGTGCTGTCCGGGAGAAGCCACGTCCCCAGGACCGTGCTCGGCCCAGATGGCGCCGGCTCCCACAGCCCCTCGTGCTCGGGGCCGGCCGGTCCCGCCGCCCCCCGCTCCGGGGCATTGTCCGCCGCGCCCCCCCGCCCCGCGGCCCGCCCCGTCCACCGCCATCCCTCCCTCC